>JAQQSW010001936.1:0-15250 GCA_028646575.1 Pseudocheirus occidentalis
TAAATAGTTCAACTGTGACAAATTCCTTATGATTTCTTTTCCATGTTTACCTTCTCATGCTTCTTGTACTTGAGTGTCAAATTTTCTTTTCAGTTCTGGTTTTTTCAGCAAGAATGTTTGAAAGTCTTCCACCTCGCTGAATGACCATATTTTCCCCTGGAACATTATACTAAATTTTGCTGGGTAGGTGATTCTTGGTTTTAATCCTAGCTCCCTTGGTCTCTGGAATATCATATTCCAAGTCCTGCGATCTCTTAATGTAGAAGCTGCTATCCTGACTGTTTATGTATTATTTGTATTATCCTGACTGTGTTTCCATAATATTCAAATTGTTTCTTCTTGGCAGCTTGTAATATTTTCTCCTTGATCTGGGGGACTCCGGAACCTGGCTTTAACTTTCCTAGGAGTTTTCTTTTTGGGATCTTTTTGAAGAGGTGATCAGTGAATTCTTTCAAGTTCTATTTTGCCCTCTGGTTCTAAAATATCAGAGCAATTTTATTTGAGAATTTCTTGAAGGATGCTTTCTAAGTTCTTTTTTTGATCATGGCTTTCAGGTGGTCCAATAATTTTTAAAATTGTCTCTCCTGGATCTATTTTCCAGGTCAGTGATTTTCTCAAGGAGATATTTCACATCGCCTTCTATTTTTCCATTTGTTTGGATCTGTTTAATAGTATCTTGATTTCTCATAAAGTCATTTGCTTCCATTTGTTCTGCTCTAATTCTGAAGGAATTATTCTCTTCAGAATGCTTTTGAGATTCTTTTTCCATCTGGCAAATTCAACTTTTTAAGGCATTCTTTTCCTCATTGGCTTTTTGGGCCTCCTTTGCCACTTGAGTAAGTCTATTTTTTAATAGTCTTTTTTTTTTTTGTATTTTCTTCAGTCAGGTTGTTGACTCTCTTATCATGATTTTCTTGCACCATTCTCATTTCTCTCCCCAATTTTTCTTCCACTTCTCTTAGTTGGTTTTCAAATTCCTTTCTGAGCTCCTCTGTGGCCTCTATCCAGTTCGTGGTTTTCTTGGAAGCTTTTGGTGTAAGAGTTCTGTGTTGTCTTCTTGTTCCATGCTTTGGTCCTTTTTGTCCCCAAAAAAGGAATCTAAAGTTTGATTGCTTCTTACTTTGCTTCTTTTGCCTTTCCTTTCCTTACTTTGCTCATGCTGTCAGTCAATAACTTGGCTTTTGAGCTCAGTAGAAAAGCTCTTATTTCAGAGGGGAGAGCTCTGTCCCAAATTGCTGGGGGTTTTGTAGCTGTAGAAGCTATTAGGAGGCAACTCTTTTTTGCAGCCCACGCCAGCTTAGGCTCACTGAAACACACTTCAGGACCACCACCCAAGACCAAGATCTGATCCAGGCAGCTCTAGGCAAGAGCACTTAGCCTCTCAATGATTGCTTGACACCCCTGCAATCTGCAGGCTGGGAGCTTCTGAAGCAGCCACATTGGGGTGACTGCAGGGCCACCACTTCAGACTGCTGCTAGCTCTGGAGGCAGTTTGGCTAGATCCTCTTCCCCAAATTTAGCCAACTTCCACTGACCTTTTCCCTTTTTCCTTGGCTCTTGTGGGTTGATGAGTCTGGAAACTGCCACAGCTGCTGCTGATCTGCTCTCCTGAATGCTACAGCTGCGGTTTCTCCTGGATGTCCTGGGGCTGAAACTACATGGGGCTGGACTCTGCTTCCAGTGGGATGACTGCCTGCTGGGCTGCCTTCACTGGGAGCTTTGTTACTTTGTCATTTTTGTGGAGTCTGGAGCTCTAAAATTTGTTTAGAGTCATATCTTATAGGTATTTGAGGTGGTATTGGGGGGAACTTGATGAGTTCTAATGTTTCTAGCCGCCATCTTGACTCCACCACCCCCATCAGTTTTCTTTTGGAAGGCTAGGTGTCTTTGGTTATATGTAAAGCATTGGAGCTAATAGAATAGTAGCAAGCTCAGGCATGTTTGGAGTACATAAACTAGTAGCAGAGTAGTGCATTTTAATTAATTTGGCTCCCAAGGAGAAGAAAAATGCAATAATAATACCTAGAAATCTAGTATCTCTTGAATATTCCTTATATCCATTCAACCCCCAATACTGAAGCTGAACATTTCAAAGAATCTGTTACTACCTAAGCAAGTTCTAGAGGGGCAAGATAGGAATAACACCCTAAGAAATAGGTTATCTTACTGTCTGCTCTAATCACAGAGTTTCCCAGTTGGAAAGAACCTCTGAGGTTAACCAGTCCAGCCATGCTTATCCCTTCTATATCATACTAACAAATGGTCATCCAGATTTTCTTTCAAAATCTCCACTGAGGGGGAATCTTACTACCTTCCAAAGTTCCCTATTCCATTTTTTTAAAGAGTTCTAATAGTTAGTTTTTCCTTTTGTCAAGTTTACATTTGTCTTTTTTAAAATGACTACCACCCATTATTTCTAGTTCTTCCATGTGACCAAGCAAAACAAATCAATTCTCTTCCTTGTGACAACTCTTTAAATAATCGAAGATAGCTATCATATTACTCTCCAACTTTTTCTTCTCCAGTTTAAACATCCTTAATTCCTTCAAAGTTATAATAATAAATGTTTTTGAAGCCTTTCACTTGTGTTCTCCCTTCCTGGTCTGCTGAACTTCATCATATCCTAAGCACAGTCCATCATAATGGCTTAACAAATGTGCTCTCTCTCTCTTTCTCTCTCTCTCTCTCTCTCTCTCTCTCTCTCTCTCTCTCTCTCTGTCTCTCTCTGTCTCTCTCTGTCTCTCTGTCTCTCTGTCTCTGTCTCTGTCTCCCTCCCTTCCTGCCCTCTTTCTCTCTTATCACCAATATAACCACAAGCCAAGGAAGTTTTGTTGGAACCCTAAAGAATTTGTCAGTTTTCACTTTAGTAAGAGAGAGAGAAAAAAGAAAATCAAATGAAAACAAAAACAAATACATTCTGTTTGATCAAAAGCTTTTAATGGTTTTTTTCTTTGTGGTGTCATGTAGACATAAGTTTGGCTGTTTTATGCCCTGACTTCCTTATCTAATCCCTCTTCCCCTTGTCAGCCCTTCATATGCTTGATGACAACTGGAGATTTGAACAAAATCTTCATCCCAACAAGAGATGTTCTTGTCAATTTCTTTAGTGATTATCCTAGTGACTGTAAGAGAGTGCATTGCCTGAGATTCAGTCGATCTTTTGAGCCTGTCAAAATCTTTTTTGTATTCTGATTCTGGCATCCAACATGCTAGCTAAACCAGACAGCTTTTTGTCTTCCAAAAATCTGGCAAGCATGTCATCTCTGCCTTCATCTGAGTCACTAATTAAAGAGCAAATAAGTCAAAAGATTCTAGGGACATATTCTAAGGTTAGTCCATTAGCAACTGACTCCATCTCCCTTAGGGGGAGAGTTTCTAGCTGGATAGGCTATGTGAGACCATAGGATCATAGCTTTAGATGTAAAAGAGACTTTGGAGGTCGCCACATGTAAGTCCTTTCAAAGTACACATGAGGGATTTGAGGTCCAGTGAGGAAAAATGACAAGTCTATGGATGCATAGAGGTGGTAAGTAGTAGAACCCAGATATGAAAATGCAGTCCCTCTGACTCCAAATCCCATATGCTTTGTACTACTTTACACTGGGGAAGGTGGAGTTTGTTGACTAATGGAATAAAGTCATATTTTCTCAGGTTTTACATTTTTGATTCCATGATATTTGTAAGTTTTTTAACTTGGCAATGGTAGATCTGAAGATCTCTCTCTCCCCCCCCCCGTCTCTGTCTCTCTCTGTCTCTGTCTCTCTGTGTCTCTCTCTGTCTCTATCTGTCTCTCTGTCTCTGTCTCTCTCTGTCTCTCTGTCTCTGTCTCTCTCTGTCTCTCTGTCTCTTTCTCTCTGTCTCTCTGTCCCTCCCTCCCTCTCTGTCTCTCTGTCTCTCCCTCCCTCTGTCTCTCTGTTTCTGTCTCTCTCTGTCTGTCTGTCTGTCTCTCTCTCTCAGAGTGCACTCTTGCCCACCCAGGTACTCTTTGCTGATCTGGCTGAAATTATAATTAACTCTGCAGCTTCAGTTTTCTTGTTTGTAAGAACAGGGGATTGGACTAGATGACCTCTAAGGTTCTTTCCAAGGTTAGTATTTATGATCTTAAATATATACAGGCCTGAAATTCAATCACAGAAGGTACTAAGCCAGGACTGTTTCTGGTTTTTAACACAGCTGCTATATTTGGAAGCCTCTCCCATTCCTCCTTCAATTACACCTTCATATCCTGGGTTCCTATCTTTTATTGCTTAGCTCTTTGCTGCCCTAATTCCTGGTAAGGTTAATACCTATAAACTTGAGGCACCACAACTATCCAGAAACAGGGGTTCAGTGGAAGTGAATGTGCATATCTTGGAAGTTATTCTATTTCTAGAACCTGTGCTCTGGAACATTTGAGACTGCCTCAGGAGCTCCTGAGGGGCAACTGGGTAGTATAGTAGATAGAATGCCAGCCCTGGAGTCAGGCAGACTCCTCTTCCTGAGTTCAAATCTGGCTAAAGATACTTACAAACTGTGTGACCCTAAGCAAGTCACTTACTCCTATTTGTCTCAGTTTCCTCATCTGTAAAATGAACTGTAGAAGGAAATGGCAAACCACTCCAGTATCTTTGCCAAGAAAACCTCAAATAGGGTCACAAAGAGTCAAATGTGACTGAAAAACAACAAGAATTCCTCACCCAGGCATGGATAAACACCCTTCTTCCTTTTAATTCAACTGAAAAAAAATCACAAGAGTTAAAAAGTACTCTATCACAGATAACAATAATGAACATTTACCTATGGCCTTATGGCTTACAAAGTGCTTTCTTCACATCCCGGTAATACAGAGAGTATGAGAATTATTAATCTCACCTGACATGTATTTAACAGGTACCTCAGTCAACTCTGCAGTCACATTGCTGGAACTCAGTGGGAGAATAATGTTTGATTCTTGACCTCAACCAGTGAATTTTCTGTGAACAGACCAGGAAGAAAACATAAATTAAGTGACCAAGTGTTTAAGAGAGATAGAATAACAGAATAAATAGTGAGGGGAAAATCAAACAGTGGAACCATTTTCAGACTCTACCACTGCCAATCTACCCCTGATACCTGAACTATGCTGATGGGTATGTTCCAAATTTAGGTTGTCTAACAAATGTATGGACTTTTACTATTGTAGACAATCTCCCACAGGCTTACTTGACAATGAGAAAGGGAACAAATACCTCCTAGGAAAAACCCATGTTTGGCTTGGTATGGTGGCACATGCCAGTAATCTCTGTTTCCAGGGAAGCTGAAAACAGTAAATTGCTTGAGTTCTAGAATTCTGAGCTGTAGTTGGCTATGTATGAACTAAGTCTGGCATCAATATGATGAGTACTTGGGAGGAGGGGATCACTAGGTTTTCTAAGGACTGGAGGCTTGACCCGGGGAGGGGAGGAGAGGGGAATGGGGGGGAGAAGAGGGGAGAGAATTGCCAAACCTCTGGCTTCTGCTCCACTACACCACTGAATTTCTGTTCTGTGGCTTCCCTTTGGGCTTTCCACCCAGACTCCACTTTATCCCTGGTGCTCTCTCTTCTTCTCTGTTACTCAGGCAGATGTGAAAACTTCTTGGGCTCAACCCTCCCTATATAATGTTCTTAGTTTTTAGTCCTAGTTGAATTTGACCAAGTGAATTTCTACTGCCTTTGAAAAGTCAGCGTGACCACCGCTTCAAAAAGAAAAATAGCAATCATCTCCTATTGAGTATCCCTGAGGCTGAGGTTAAAAGACTCATTCTTCTTCATTTTTCCTTTCTACTCATTTTATGACAGCTAATAGAGTCTGGCCATGAAGAAGGTCCTGAAATGCCCATAAACCTTCAGAAAATACAAGAAATATTGTCTGTCTGTGTGTGTGTGTGTGAAGCTAGTTGTCTCTCTGCTAGACTCTACCACAATGACACTATACCACTAAGAGGCAGATGAGGACATTGGAACTCAGAGAGGTTAAGTGATTTGCCTAGAGTAGCACAGCTAATAAGTATTAGAACCCTGGACTCAAAACTCAAGTTTTTTGTCTCTAAGATTCCCTAATAGGGACAAATATAATTGTATTCAATAATTTACATTTGCCAAGATTACAAATCCAATCCTACATTCAGTTGTCCATAGTGAGGTTTTGGAATTGTGGACTTCTGAATATGAGACCACTTAGCATTATAAAGAACTTGATTGAGTACAAAAGAAAGGAATGTGTGTGGTTGTGTTGTGTCAGTTTAGGGGTGGGGAACTGTTGGGGCTCTTGTTGGTAATGGGTTGAATTGGTCCTCAGCTAACAGGAGACCGGTGATCACCTCTTGGCAGAATGCGAAGGTTGCACCTGTTTGCGATAAGCAGGATTATCTCTCTGCCTTCAGAGTGATGCACGATTGGGATTGGCTCACTGTGGCCAGGGCAAGGCCAGGGGAGGGGCCCTAAGGGGCCCTGGAGAAAGGACTTAAATACAGGCTACCCGGCAGAAGTTCCAGTCCCACACCAAGCTTAGAGAATGAGAGGGAGTTTCAGCCACACCAAGCCTAAGAGAAAGTAGCAAGAAGCAAGCCCTGTGTCTTAAGTTTTCTGTGCAGCTGTTTCTCCCGGAGATAGCGGAAGCCGGGAGCCGGGGACGCCCGAAGCCTGTTGAGGAAGGGTATAGGTGAAACCTATACAGCCTGACCCCCAAAACCTGTAACAGGGAACCTGTAGCCTCAAGGCCACATGTGGCCCTCTAGATCTTCAAGTATGGTCATTTGTTCTGTAGAACTCTAATTGGACTCAGTCAAAAGGCTGAGAAGGACCTAGAAGGCCGCATGTGGCCTGGAGACTGCAGGTTCCACACCCAATTCATCCTGTATGATTGTGAGTATATAACATGTTTACAAAGTGAAATTAGGCTTAAACGAATCTCAAGAGCAGCCTTGAAGGGATAGAGAAGTCACTGAAATAACATAAATCCTAAGGCTAATTAATTGGTGTGCATATTGTAAAGAGCAACATATATCCCAGGGTCAAGAGAAGGAGCCATCTTTTGTAGAGGAGATGAAAGAGGTTGATTTGTAAATTTATTGTATGGCTGTTTTTCTGCAATCTCCCCAAATGCTACCTAGCAAGAAGATGTACTCTTAAGGAATATGGAAGGCAGGCAGAAGTTGCTAAGGTAGCAATCTCCATTGGGAAGAGGTTGCAACCAGATAGATTTGGGACTGAAATAAAGTAGTATTGGGCAGGTTAGAATAGGTAAGGAACTGAAGTGCCAACAGAAGATACTAGAGACAAGGGAAACATAAAAAACATTTGGATAAAGATAAAAAGGAAGAGAAACAGAAACAGTATGGTGGTGGGTATGTACTTACAGGACTAGTCAAACTGGGGTCCCAGATTTGGCACAGGGAAAACAGCTGTTATGAGGACTTCAAAAATATATTTATTTTCTAGTGGTCTCATCATTAAAAACAGAACTAATAAATTCTTGACCTTTTTTGCTCATAATTTATCTGTTGGAGAGTATTCTAGACCTAATTCTGGCCAGTTAAGAGAAACTGGTTCCCTAAGTAGAAATCATGAGAACCTTAGGATGAAGAAACTGTTGAGGTTTGGGGTTTAGGGGTGCTAGAGAACCCAAAATACTGACACACCAGGCCCTGCTGAATGAATTCCACTCAAGCCTTCTCTCAGCCAAAGGAAAGCAAAGTTCATTAGTCATAATACTTTGCCCTCTGATTCTAAGATATTGGACAGTTTTCCTTGATAATTTCTTAAAATATTATATTTAAGCTCTTTTTTATTGTATGGCTGTTTTTCTGCAATCTCCCCAAATGCTACCTAGCAAGAAGATGTACTCTTAAGGAATATGGAAGGCAGGCAGAAGTTGCTAAGGTAGCAATCTCTATTGGGAAGAGGTTGCAACCAGATAGATTTGGGACTGAAATGGCTTTGAGGTAGTCCAATAATTCTTAAACTATCTCTCCTCAATCTATTTTCCAGGTCAGTTGTTTTACTATGAGATAGTTCACATTTCCTCCTCCTCCTCCTCCTTTTTCTTCTTCTCCTTTTTTTCTTTCAACTTTGTTTTACTGTTCTTTATATTTTATAGAGTCATTTGGTTCTACTTTTTAAACTCTAATTTTTAAGCAGTTATCTTCTTTTTAAATTTATTTTTATTTTAGACAAATACTAAAACAAAAATAAGAAAATAAAAAGATTATAAACTTAAATATAAATATAATATATTTATATTATATATTATATTAAATATAAATATAAATATAAAATATAAAGACAGATTAGTCATAATTGTAGACTCTTAAGGAGACTGAGTATTTGTGACACTTGTGATGACAAGCAGGTCAGAACAATCTGACACTGAGTCTGTTTTAGATTAATCTCAGTACCTTCATGGAGGTAAAGATGGCTCTTATATACAGAAAGATTATGAGAGGGATCTAGGGGTGGTCTAGAGGAAAGGTTTGGGGTGGGTCTTGAGGAGGAGTCTAAGGAGGTCAGACTCCAGGAATGGGATTAAGAGTGGGCTACCTGGAGATGACTGACAATGGATAGGATCAAGGATGGAAATAGCTGCCGAACTCTGCTCCCCCAGCCCCGAGAGCAGGTGCAGGCATCGACGGTGGTGGAGGAGGAGCAGGAGCGGAGGCCTGCTCTGGCCGTACTGCCAGCATGTCCCTGGTGGCTGAAGCCTTAGTCTCCCAGGTCGCAGCTACAGAACGTTGGCCTGAAGATGCTACACTTTATCAGCAGCTGAAAGGGGAACAAATTTTGCTTTCTGATAATGCTTCTTCTCTTGCTGTTCAGGCCTTTTTGCAAATGTATGAGCTCCCCATCAAAGTAGTTTGTAGAGCAAATGCCGAATATATGTCTCCATCTGGTAAAGTACCTTTCATTCATGTGGGAAATCAAGTGGTAGCAGAACTTGGTCCAATAGTCCAATTTGTAAAAGCCAAGGGCCATTCTCTTAGTGATGGGTTGGATGAAGTCCAAAAAACAGAATTGAAAGCCTACATAGAATTAGTCAATAATATGCTGTTGACAGCAGCATTGTATCTTCAGTGGTGTGATGAAGCTACAGTAGGAGAGATCACTCTTTCTCGATATGGATTTCCTTATCCTTGGCTTCTGAACCATATCTTCTTGGCTTATCAAAAGCAGTGGGAAGTCAGACACAAGATGAAAGCCATCAGATGGAGTAACAAGACTCTGGATCAGGTCTTAGAAGATGTAGACCAGTGCTGTCAAGCTCTTTCTCAAAGACTAGGAACACAACCTTA
This sequence comes from Pseudocheirus occidentalis, assembly GCA_028646575.1. Classification (NCBI taxonomy): domain Eukaryota; kingdom Metazoa; phylum Chordata; class Mammalia; order Diprotodontia; family Pseudocheiridae; genus Pseudocheirus; species Pseudocheirus occidentalis. The sequence goes on from JAQQSW010001936.1 coordinate 9,286, forward strand.
TTTCTTCAATAAGCAGCCGACTGAACTTGATGCCCTGGTCTTTGGCCATCTCTTCACAATCCTCACCACTCAGTTGACCACCGATGAACTCTCTGAAAAGGTGAAAAATTACAGGAACCTCCTTGCTTTCTGTAGAAGAATTGAACAGAATTGCTTTGGAGAAAATGGGAAAGGTTCATTCATCCCCCTCAGGTTAGCCTAGAGAGACTTGTTGGATTAGAAGTCTAAGTCTTAAATTATGTTCAACTTCATGATTGGAATAGTATCAGAATTTTAAAAATGAACACAACTTTTAGAAACCTCCAGTTGTATAACAGATCCTTTATATGTATTTTGTAGCCAGTGTACATACTAAATAATTCTGAATTGCTCTATTGTATTCCAGATTATATTTGTTTCCTTGAAATACGTATGCACACAAAAATAAAGCTTTAACTGTGATACAAAAAAAAAAAAAGGATGGGAAGTAGCTGGACAATGGAAGATTAAGCTAGGTTAAGAGTAACAGATTTGGGCCTAGCCATAATGAAAGGCTTTTGGCCTCAGGCAAATGCCTTATCAAGTAGGAGGATTCAAGGGCATAAACCCAGAGCCTAAACCCCATGGAAACCATGCCATACTAAAGTCTGTGAAGGATAAAAGGTGATTGCTAGGCTCTGTCTGATATTACACTAAGTTACAAATAGTTCAGGGGGCAAAAACAAGCATCCCATGACTTCAGACTTTAAAAATTAAGTTGACTCATGAGGAACAGACAGCTGCCAAGAGCTAAATCCTGATAACTGAACTGCACATGATTCTGAAGAAGACAAAAAGGGGGAAAGGGTCTACAGAGAGCTGAGTTGGCTTTTTAGGTAGGCCACTAATTCACATTTTGAAAAGACTTGTAAAAAAATAGAAGCAAGGGAGTAAAGTGAGTAGAAACAGGAGAACATTATACACGGTAACAGCAAGACTGTGCCGTGATTGACTATCCCTGACTTAGTTCAATACAATGTTCCAAGACAACTCCAAAAGACTCATGATAGAAAATGCTATTCCACATCCAGAGAAAGAGCTATGGAGTCTGAATGCAGATGGAAGTATACTATTTTCACTTTTTTTTTTTTTGTGGCTTTTCTCTTTTGTTCTGCTTCTTCTTTCACAACATGAAATGTTGTGGTAATATGTTTACATGATTGCACATGTATAACCTTTATCAGATTGCTTTCTGTCTTGGGGTGGGGGAATGGAAGGGAGGGAAGGAGAAAAGATTCGGAACTCAACATCTTATAAAAAAATTAACGCTGAAAACTATCTTTACATGTAATTGAAAAAAATATAGTATTTACCCAAATAAATAAATAAGAAGTGAAAGTGAGGACAGTTAACTAAGGACAAATATGATAGAATGCCATAATCCTATAAAAAGAGTACTTTAGCCTGGAGTCAATACACTTTCCAAACAGCTCTACAATAGTTTTTGTGTGTGTGTGTTTAGGGTAGAATTAATGAGCTCTTATCTTTAGTGAAAAAGTAATGTTGGGGGTGGGGGGAGAGAAGAGTAGTTCCAGAAAGGCTACAACATAGAAAGAGATGAGGGTAAGGAGTGTTTGACTGAGGAATAAAACAGGCATTCTTTCTCCCAGCCTCTTAACCTCCTTTAGGTAGTGCCACTGTTCTCAACTTTCCAGTTTATGGACTCAACTTTCTCTTTAGTCTTTGCCCTTGGCTCCTCTCCTGGGGAGCCCAGATGGGGAGAAGGAATGAGATTCCTTTAAATGAGAAAGTCAACAAGGAAGGAAGATTGCCTGAGGTCACTGCCTCAGACAGCCCAACCCCAGTCTAAGAACAAAACCTCCTCCCTCTAGAAAACTGCTTGGCTCATCCTTTGTTCAAGTCACTCCAGATTTATTTATTCTCCTTTGCTTTTATGGAGCTATAATAATATGTACCAATATAATCCCCTTTGTTTTGAGGCCCCAGCTGGTATTCCCAGTAATTAGATGGAAAGTCTATTTCTCTCTCTCTGACGTCTTCTTCCCATTTTTATTTAATCCCTCAAGGGACATGCACACACATATGCACAATAAATATCTAATATAGGAATTGGCACACTACAGCTCACCCCAAGTATTTTTGTACAACCATGAGCTAGGAATGGTTAAAACTGGAAAAAACAAAAACAACCCTCCCCCCAAACAACAAATAAAAACAACTCCCCAAAACAAAAAAATTCTTAGCCTGTGGGCTACATAAAAATAGATGTAGGTCAGATTTGGCCTGTGAACCATAGTTTGTCCACCTCTGATCTAAAAGAAATTAGTTTCTATATTTTAAAAATTATTTTATTTTTTTCCTTTTAATTAACAAGAATTTACTTTTCTCTCCCATCTCCTCTTCTTGGGGAAAAACAAAAAAGGAAAAAACCCTTGTAACAAGACTCACCTCAAGGTTGGAATATCAATAGCATGGTGGTATATCTGCCTACTTCAAGTTTCTCCGCACTCCAATTGTAATGGTCAAATGAAATAGCGAGTATTAACAAAGTGACCACAGAGTCCAATCAAAAGTTTAAGGAGCTTTAATTGAATTAGCCGCTGGGCTGTCTCTCATAGCCAATTAGAAAGAAGAGAGCAGCAGCCTGATCCAGAAGTACAGACCCTTTTATACCATATAGTCCCATTGTTTGGAGGTGCAAGTAAGTTGCTGAGGTAAGGGAGTTTGTGATTACAGGGCATAATGACAGAACATGAAGAAGAATGAACAATAGGAACACCTTTAGATAGGGGATTGTAGGGTAAGCAGAGAGGGGAACAGGACATGATGACCTGAGCACGTAGGAGAAGAAAAATGAATACCTAGATGGGTTCCTACACCCCAGGCCGGCCCATAGGCAGGTTCATTGTCTTCTAACTTGCTGATTTCTAATTTCACAAAGTATCACTTAACTATTTCCTGGCTACTTCATTCTTAAGTCCATCAAGTTTCTACTTAACTAGTTCCTGCCCACTTCGCAATCCATTCCCTATGCAGCTACTAAAGTGATTTTCCTAAAGTAATGATTCTATCTTGTAACTACCCCAACCCCCTTGTTGTTATTTTGTTGTTTTCAGCCAAGTTGGACTATTCTCCAACTCATTTTACAGATGATGAACGAAGGCAAACTGGATTAAGTGACTCACCCAAAGTCACACAACTAGGAAGTATCTGAGGCCAGATTTGAACTCAGGAAAATGAACCTTCCTGACTCCAGACCCATTGCTCTATCCACTGTGCCACCTAGCTGCCCCACATCCCCTTCTCCCAAATAAGTTCTGATGGCTTCCTATTGCCTCCAGGATCAAATACAAAATGCTTTGTTTGGCAGAGTCCTTCATAACCTGGCCCCCTCTTACCTTTTCAGTCTTCTTATATCTCACTCCTCCCCATGTTCTCTTTAGTCAAGGGACACCGGCCTCTTGGCAGCTCCACGGGCAAGACGTTGCATTCCTTGGCTCTGGGAATTTTCTCTGGTTGTCCCCCATGCCTGTAATTGTTATGGTCTAGGGGTGCTGGGACCACTCAAAATGCAAGGGCAAAGGGTGTGGGTCTGCCTCAAAAGAATTCAAACACTCAAGCCTTCTTTTAGTCCAAGAAGTTTATTAAAACACCAGTTGGGGTGGGTGAAATTCCTAGTGAGTCTATGAATTTGGCAGAGACAAGACTTTTTTCCCCCTAATTCTATTTTATTTATTTTCTTTTTCCCCCCTCTTTTTTTAAGTTTTATTTTCTTGTTTACATCATTTCCACAAACTTTTGAGTTACAAATTTTCTCCCCGTCTTTCCCCTACCCCCAGCGCCAAAACAGCGATCCCACTGTAAAGCTCCTACCCTGATCTGCTCTCTGACTTTCTGGTAGGGCAGGGAGGGTCTCCCTACCCCAGCGCCTGAATGTCTTAATTCCCAGTTGCGTGTATTGTAGAGCTTTAAATTCTAGATTCTTTTTCGGTTCCTCTCTTGTCACCCGTCCCCACTGGAAGGACAAGTAATTCAATACAGGCTGCGCATGTGTAATTACGAAGGGCATTTCCACAGTGGACATATTGTGAGAGGTTGATTATATGTCCTTCCTTCCTATCCCACCATCCTTGTTCTGTTCTCTACCCTGTCCCTATTTCTTTACTGAAGTGTTTGCTTCCAACAACCCTCCCCCAGACCCTGCCCTCCCCTCTGTCATCCTGCCTCTCATCCCCATGCACCCTACTCTCCTGTGTGGCATGATACTCAGTTTAGAGTTTATGTCGTTCTTTCCCTAAGCCAAATTCAATGAGAGTAAATGAAAGTAAAGTTCTAACAGTTATCCCTTGCCTCTTCTGTATGGGATGATTAACCCTATTTTGTCTCTCCCTGTCTCCTCTCATTCTAGTCCTCTTCCACCTCAGAATTTCACCTTTTAAAGTATCATCTCTTCGTATTTAATTGTACCCTCTATGTACACATATACATACATGCTCAGATATGTATACATATGCATGTATATCCTCCCATATAGACATATGTGTAGCTATACATATATATTTGTATTCCCTTCACCTGTCCTCATACTAAGAAAAGCTTAATAAGTTACTATTATCGTTTTTCCATATTGGCATGTAAATGGTTCAACTTTGATAAGTTCCTTATGATTTCTTTCTCACATTTACCTTCTCATGCTTCTTGTGGTTGGATGTAAAATTTTCTGTTCAGTTCTGGTTTTTTTTTAGCAAGAATACTTGAAAGTCCTCCACCTCATTGAATGACCATATTTTCCCCTGAAACATTATATTCAATTTTGCTGGGTAGGTGATTCTTGGTTTTAATCCCAGCTCCCGAAGCAGCTAGGTGGCACAGTGAATAGAATACCAGCCCTGGAGTCAGGAAGACCTGAGTTCAAATCTAGCCTCAGATACTTGATACATTTACTAGCCGTGTGACTTTGGGCAAGTCACTTAACCCCAATTGCACTCCAAAAAAAAAAAAAAGCAAAAGACCCCACCCAAACCATTAATCCCAGCTCCCTTGATCTCTGAAATATCATATTCCAGGCCCTTTGATCCCTCAGTGTAGTGCTTCCGCAGTATTCAAATGGTTTTCTCTTCACAGCCTGTAATATTTTCTCCTTTAACTGGGTATTCTGGAACCTGGTAATAACATTTCTAGGAGTTTTCTTTTGGGGATATTTTTGAAGAGGTGATCAGTGAATTCTTTCAAGTTTCAGATCTAGGCCGCTGAACGCAAGAGCACTTGGCCCTGATCAATCGACTCAGTCCCCCTGCAGGGTCCGCAGGCCAGGGGCTCTGAAGCAGCCCAGTGGGGGAAGCCGCCCATTACAGCAGTTCCGGCCCTTCCCCCACTGCTTCTTTGCCCTGGGAGTAGATTGGCCGAACTGCTTTTCCTTCCCCAAATTTAGTTTCAAAGTTTCACTTTCACTGACCTTCTCTAATCCTGGCTTTCTAGATGTGAAGATTTCTTGAGGTGCTGTAGATCTGCTCCTTGGGTAGACTCACATGAGTTGGGAGACTCGGCTCTTCCCGACCACCCTGGGGCCTGGCTGCGTTTTTTTTTGGTTTCAGGCTGGGCTGGCCTTGGCTCCTGGCCTGCTGCAGTGAGTCCCTCCTGCCGAGCTGCCTTCAGCGAGAGATGTGTTTTCTGTATTTTTGTGAGTTTCAGAGCCCCAGAATTTGTTTAGGGTTATATTTTATGGGTATTTAGGATGGCTGTGTGGGAGCTGCGGAACTTTGCTGCTTCTATGCTGCCATCTTGATTCCGCCCCCCGCCCCATCCCTCAGTGTAGAAGCTGCCAGATCATGGGTTATCCCAATTGTGTTTCCACAGAATTCAAATTGTTTCCTCTTGGCAATCTGTAATATTTTCTCCTTGATATGGGGATTCTGGAACCTAGCTATAATATTTCTAGGAGTTTTCTTTTGGGGATCTTTTTCAAGAGGTGATCGGTGAATTCTTT
>JAQQSW010001937.1:0-15247 GCA_028646575.1 Pseudocheirus occidentalis
TGCCACTGTGGTGCAATACAATGGGTTTGGAGTCTGCAGGCTAGGCTTCCACTCCCAGCTATGGAATGTCCTGGCTCTGGGACCTGGGACACAAAGCTCTCCTCTCTGGGCTCCTCATCTTCCCAAAGCTGGAATGTATCATCCTTGTAAGTAAGGCTTGGTCATTCACAGTTCTTCAAATAATATTGCCGTTACTATGTACAATATCTTCTTGCTTCTGCTCAGCTGATAGTCTTAAACCATTGCCCAGGGTACTGGGAAATTAAATGGCTTGTCTAACATTACACAGTCAGTATGTGCCAGAGACAGGGACTCGAATTCAGGTCTTTCTGATTCCCAGACGTTCCCTTTCTCCACCATACCATCAGGCTTTTCAGTGACGTATGGTGCTTTCTAAATCTTAAGCATTCAGATGAAGGTCAGGCACTTTTATTACTACTGTTGACTATTCCTTTTGCATTGAATCCACTATTATAATGGAGAACTTAAAACTTTCATCTGGCAAGGCACACGCCATGGGGATTTGGTTATCTTGGCAGTCCTGTACAAAGGCAATCTGCCCCAAGGGGGTTGTCTTTGCCTTCCTGGGGTGGGAGGTTATTTGCAGTCCATCCACCAGATGTATATTAAACTGGGGGTTATGTTGATGGGTCAGGGGGTAGATAACTTCACCTTAAAGTTGGGCGGATTCCCAAGCCAGAAGACCATGTAGATAGTACATGGATGGGGAGCCAAGAATCGATTGTTGAAAAGCCACCCTGAAAGCTCCTGGTAGTCTTTCTTCCTCCAGGCTAAACAATCTTAGTTTCTTTATTCTTTTAACACCCTCTCAATTTTTCCCAACCATTTCATCATTTTCATTGCTAACTTCCAGAGCCTCTCCCAAATAGTCAGCATTCCTCTAAAGATGAGGGGTCCCTGGTCTGGACAAAGCTGTCCTAAGGCACAGTGGAGAGTCTTGTCAGAAAAGGATTAGAAAGAGAGAAAATGAGGTAGGACAGACCCTTCGGTGAGGAGGAGGAGGAGGAGGAGGAGCAGGAGGAGCAGAAGGAGGAGGAGTCTTAGTCATCTCTGCATAAGGCCAGTAAAGCTGCCTGACTCTCTCTGGGGAAAGACTGTCTTTATCACTGAGCATGGCTTTGCCTCTGTCCCTATCTCAGAATTAAGCACTTTTACAATTTTTTGCTTGCTCAGATACTTTGCTTTGCCTTCAGGCAGCAGCGTATGGGGCGGCACACTTTCTATGCGTCTCTAAGGCAAGCCACACAACCTCTGGGGACTAATTTTTCTTGTCTGTGAAATGGGCATAGTATTTTATAGAAGCAATAGACTACAGGGCATACCTTGGAGATATTTTGGTTGGGTTCACAATAAAGTGAGTCATGTGAATTTTTTGGTTTCCCAGTGCAAATATTTATACTATACTGTAATCTATTAAGTGTGCAACAGTATTATGTCTAAAAAAACCCAATGTACATTCCTGAATTTAAAAATACTTTGTTGCTAAAAAATCATTTAACCATGATGAGCTTTCATCACCTGAGCCTTCAGTGAGCTGTGATCTTCTTGCTGATGGAGGGTCTTGCCCCATGCTCATGGCTACTGCTGATCAGGGTAGTGGTTGCTCAGGGTTGGGGTGGCTGTGGCAATTAATTGAAATAAGACAGCAGTCAAAGTTGCTGGAATGATTGACTCTTCCTTTCACTTGAACACTTAGAGAACATTGTAGGGTGATTAATTGGCCTAATTTCTCTTTTTTTGGTAATTAAAAACCATTTTATACTTGAATACATAATAAGAAAAGAAAAAAACTCAGTGCCATGTACGTAATTTCAATATGAGTCTCAGAAAATAAGGAGGCTAGGGGAGAGCAGTCGAAATACACATGTTTATCAATGAGGTTTGCCATCGTATGTGGACGACCCGAATCAGTGGCTATGGTAACATGAAAGATCACTGATCACAGATCACCATGATATAATCATAATCAAAGGGTTTGAAATATTGTGAGAATTACCAAAAGGTGGCACAGAAACATGATGTGAGCACATGCTGCTGGAAAAATGGCACCGATAGACTTGCTTGATGCAGGGTTGCATGAATTTGCATCAATCAAACCTTCAATTTGTGAAAAACAAAATATCTGCAAAGCGCAGATCCGTGAAACCCAATAAAACAAGGTATGTCTGGATGATGGAAAGAGCACCAACTATGGAGTTAGTAGAAGGGGAGCAAATCCAAGGAGTCAAATTAGCAGGGTTTCCATCCTGCCTCGGACATTTACTTCCTAAGTGACCCTGAGCAAGTCTTTTTACTTTTTTTGGGTTTTTTTTGGAGGGGGGAAGGTAGGGCAATTGGGGTTAAGTGACTTGCCCAAAGTCACGTGGCTAGTTTTTTTTGTGTGTGTGTGTGTGTGTTAAGTGTCTGAGGCTAGATTTGAACTCCGATCCTCCTGACTCCAGGAACAGTGCTCTATTCACTGAGCCACCTAGCTGCCCCAAGTCATTTTTACTTTTTTGAGATTCAGTTTCTTTATTGGTAAAATGAGATTGGACCAGTCTCTGAACTCCCTTGAAAATCCTAACCTATGATTCTAAAATTAATCATACCTACTTCACAGGGTTGTTGTGAGGATTGAAAAGACTTATGTCGATTCCAGCAATTATTATTGTTACATCAACAAGCACTTATTAAGTGCTAAGGGTTGGCAAAAATCGTCCTTAACCTCAAGGAGCTGACAGCCTAATGGGGGAAGCTCACATTCTAATTATTGTTAATGAATAATATATATTAAGAACCAATGTTGGTGTAGGGGTCCTTCACCTTTTTTTTGCGTGTGTGTCAGTCATTGTCTTGTAGTCAGGAGAAGCATATGGACCCCTTCATAGAATAAAATACAGAGGACACTGAGGAAAGCAATTGTATTGAAATACATTTCAAAGTACTAATAAAACAAATTCATGGGACCCAGGGTAAGAACCCCTGCATTTGTATCATTAAACATGGCATCTTGCATGGAGTAATTACTAAGCCTTGCTAAATGCCCGTTATGTTGAAGGGCACTGAATTCTATGGGTTATACCAAGGTAACCACCACTAGAGAGAGGGGAGCAGCTTTGTCAAGCTACCAGACAAGAAAACAAACAATTGAGTTCTGTTCCCTATTACCTGCACCACCTTGGCTAAGTCACTTCAGTTCTCTGGACCTTAATTTCCTTATCTCTAAAATAAGAGTTGAATTTGATCACTTAGAGAGTTCCACTTGTAAATCAGTTTGTATCTATGAAGGTGGATACAATTTGGAATGGAGAAATACAGATGTTTGGGTCTGAATCTGTGCTGCTTCAGGATGGAGGCAATCTGGGCATCTCTTAGAGCAGAGAGTAAAGTGGACTGCCTCTTCCTAACTTCCAGATCCTTGCTTCTCAAAGTAAAGGAAAAGCCAACATGTTTTCCTGACATAGACAGGCGAGCCCAGAGAGAATGTTTAACGGATGCCTGAGGAATTAGACCTATAGCCCTCAGTCCTGCTAAAAGGAGATCTGCTCCTTAGAATTCTCCTTTGCTAAGCTTTCTGTCAAGTCCAAAGAAAACGTGGCAGCTGTAGCTGGCCTGCAATGGCTGCTGCAAGGTCCTCAGCTATTTCTGGAATGAGAATAATGTTCAATCCCTAGCTTTGCTGCAACAGACATTGACAGGGGCCAGTGTTCTCCTGGTTTCCAAATATCTCTGCCCTTTAGGCATTATAGGATCTTAGATAAAAATGAAGGGATCAGAATTTGGGTGGGAAAAATGGCCTCTTTATTTTCACTAATTTTTGGTTTTCTTTTTAATCATTTGTGTTTTATTTTATGCATTTGAAAACATCAGTTTTTTATGGGGCAACTAGCAACGGCCCTGAAGTCAGGAGGACCTGAGTTCAAATCCGATCTCACACTTAACACTTACTAGCCATGTGACCTTGGGCAAGTCCCTTAACCCCAATTGCCCTGCCCTCCCCCCTCCAAAAAGAAAAATAGCTGGATCAGTTTTACATCTGTAGGCATCACCAGCCTCCCAAAGGGGTCTCTGGTTAAGAATCTATGCCCTAGAGTAGGGCTGGGGTCTGTGAACACTGAAAGATTTCTGGGTAGCCAGCAAAAAATGTAGAGGAAAACATCGTTTGTATGTAGAGGAAATCCTTTGGCCTGCTCCAAGAAACCTGAGGACCCATAAGAGGCCTGTGGGGCCTTGCAGGCCTGCCCTAGAGCTTAAAGAAACCTTAGAAACCATATAGTCCACCCCCCTCATTTTACAGATGAGGCAGTTGAGTCTCTGAGGTGTTAAGTTAACCCAAGATTGTCCATGTAGTAAGTGGAAGAGCTGGGATTTGAAACTGAGCCCTCTCCTAGCTATGGCCCTTGCCGGCCAACTTTCCTACCAATGATGGAAGTCAGGGGACAAACTAAAATTTTATCTGAGTGTTGATGAACCCATCTGAATAATGTGTGTATGTGTGTGTGTGTGTCCCCATATATATATATATATATGTCTTTATATCTATCTATACAATTCATACACGCACATACACACGCACACATGCACACTCCACCAGGGTGGTCTATGGGTGACAGATGGATAATCCCATTCTCTGGCCAGTCTTTGCCATATTTCCATGTTGGCAGGATTCCTCTGGCCTAACTAGTCTTCAAGAAGGCAAGGTCACCTCCATTCTCCAATGACGTATAAAGAGAGCACTTTTATGGAGGCAATTCCTAACTTTACGGAATGTAAAGCACCCTATTTATCTACACCATTCCTCTCATACTCATTCCCCCTTCTCTGCTGATAGAGTGAACACCACCTCCTCCCCACCCCTGATAGTGTAGAGATTTTGGAATTATAGACTTAGAACTGAAAGGGCCCTTAGACACATTCTAGTCTCACCCTCCCTCACCTGGGATCACATAGACAAGAAGCATAGGAGGTGAGATTTCAGTCCAGGGCTTTTGGGCCACAAATCCAGCACTAGAAACGCAGTATTATGTTGCCCCTGAAGGAGTTCAGAGCAGTCTGTGACTTAAAGGATAAATCCAGGGAAGTTAAATGACTTTCCCAGGCCCACCTAGCTGATAAGGGTCAGAGACAATATTTGAACCTGGGTCTTCATGACTCTGAGGATAGCACAAACCGTTCCCTCCTCTCCCCATTCTGTTCAGTGGATACTTGCTTCTAAGACAGATGAGAGGATCATTTTGAATGGGATGATCTAGTCTGAGGTGAAACACCCAGCAAGTTTGTCTCAGTGAATTTCCAAGAAATAGCAGCAGTGTAGAGTAGTGGTTAAGGTGCCAAGTCCATAGAGGTGGCCCAGTGGACAGAGTGCTAGACTCACAGTCAGGAAACCCTGATCAAATCCTGTCTCAGACACTTTCTAGCTGTGTGACCTTGGACAAATCACTTAGCTTCTCATAACTTTGGTTCCCTTCTCTCTAAAATAGCACCTACCTCCCTGGGCTGTTTTGAGGCTCAAATGAAGCCATATATGTAGAATGCTTCTAAAGAATTCCAAAGAGTGTGAAATGTTTTTCTTGTTGGGGTGGGCTTTTCCTCACCCAACAGAGATCACAATGTTCTTTGGCTTAGTACAGTCCTCAAGAGCTGCCATGTGGAAAAAAAAATCCATCCACCTACAGCCATGTTGGTGAAAAGCTCCTCCAGATTCAGTTGGGCTGGTGCTGAGATGGTAGAAGGATAAATCAATGTTAAAAGCATTTGTTAGTCTTCCTATGGGCCAAGTGCTGATGCTACAAATACAGAAACTCTCAAGGAATTTGCATTCCAATAGGGGAAGGGTGTCCCCAACACCAATAGGAGCTCCTAAGCACACAGGCATCCTTGGAATTGAAAAGGAGACAGCCAACCATGACTGACTTGATGGGATTTTTGGTTCTGTTTTGGGCTGCTCCATAATCATGGCACATTGCAGAAAGCAGAACACAGCAAGAAAGAAGATATAGGTCAGGGATTCTTGTTTTGGTCTTTAAGCCCCCCCAGGGCCAAGCATAGCATCTTGTACATGGTAGGTTCTTAATAAATGTTGGTGGAATTAAATTCAAACAAGTATCAAGTGAGCGAAATTGAAATGGGTGATGAAAAAACCAGAGCTTTTTACTGGAGATATTTCAACTGTCTTCCATAGATATTCCCATAGGCATCCCTACCAAATTCAGCTTGACAAACCCTGCCAGGGAAAGGGAATGAAGGAAATAATTTATGCTTGCTTTATGCCGCTACAAATCAGCATCCCTTCTTATCGGGTGAAATTTCAAATGCCAGGAATGAAATATCTCTGGTGCCTCGTGTTGCTGGCCGCCTCCCTCCCTTAGTCTCTAGCGGAGAGGCAAGTGCTATAATCTGTACCACTTTTTATTGCCACATAGATAATAACTAGTAATAGAAATGTCTGACCTGACAAGGCACTGAGCTTGCCTTTTAAATATTGCATGATATCAAAAGAGGAAGGAGTTAAGAATCCTATTAGCTGCTAGAGACTCGGGAGAAGTCATTTCTTGCTGGGAGAGTTCACTGGCTGACTTTTGAAAACCATGGGAACACTTTATGCCTAGAGCAGGTTAACTAGGGAAATTCAAATAGGTTGAGTGTCCTGAATACCTGACTCTGGGAAGCCCTAACTATGTCAGGTACCCTTGGAACTGCAAACATTATCTTGAGATTGTCTCCATTTTACCTTGTCTACATCTCATTTGAACATAGTCATTTGTGTGTCATCTCCCCTGTTAGACTGTGTGGTCCTTGAGAGCAGGGGCTGCCTTTTGTCTTTCTTTATATCTGCAGTGCTTAGCATGGTGCCTGGCACACAATAGGCACTTAATAAATGCTTGTTGACTTGAGACATGGATGATGACACAGTATGGTGCTTCTCAGGACATCTCTAGGCAGTATGGTGGATAGAGTCAAGAAGACCTGAGTTCAAATCTGGCCTCAGACACCTATTAACTGTGTGACCCTGGACAACTCACTTATCCGTTTGCCTCAGTTCTTCATTTGAAAATGAGCTGGAGAAGGTAATGGTGAATCTACCCTTTATACTGTATCTAACTCAGTGAACAGAGGGCTTTTCTGTGTAAGAGGCAAGAAGCCTGTTTGTTTGACCTGTTTTATGAAGAAGAAAATGAAGCTGTCATGTTGTGCAAGGTTTCCTTAACTTACAGATTTGGTGCCTCACATATGTAAGGCCACTGAATTTCTTTTCTTCCAGTCCTGAGATGTTTCCTGATGACAGATGGAACCTGTCTCATTCAGGCATGGAAAATTCTATTTTCCCCATTTGTTCCCATGAGATCAGTAGCATATACATGCTTATCTCATTTGGAAAGCTGGATTGTATAATCTTCTGAAGCCTTCTCTGCCTTAATTCCAGTTCCCAGGATTGTGTTTGCTGAGGTCAATGCCTAATCTAATGTGTCCTTGATGCCCCTTCCCATCTTCCACTTGTGACCTTTCTCAAGCTTGTATATATCTGCAGCTGTATACTATCGTATTCAGTGGTGGTGTGAGATCCATTTTCTTGGAGAAGAGAGTGGCTTTCCCCAGCTGCTGCTGTTCATGAGAGACTTTAACAACACACCTGCTAACCATTTTGTGGTCTTTGCAGTGACACAACATCTTTATTAAATGCCATTTATATATATGATGATGTTTGAAGACAGTTTTCATGTCCTTCTCACCATTTGGGCAAGTCTCCTCTTCTGCAGGCTTAATTGCCATTCCTTCTGCCCATCTGCTTGTGGTATGACCCAGAATCCCATGATCACCTAGGAGCCTTTCTTCTGCATCCACTTTAGATTTTTAGGTCCTTTTCAGACAACACCACATGCACTATTGGGCATAATACTCCAGATGTGTTGTGAGCAGTGCACCCAATCTGGTACAGTGAGACTCTTATTTACTTCTGTCTACTTACCTTCTCCACTCTCCACCCTGCACCCAAGTGATGGTGAGTGAGTACTTCTTAGAGATTATTTACTTTTTGTCTTTGCATCTCCAGTGTCTGGCACATTGCAAATGTTTAACAAACTCTTATGGAATAAATGAAATCAGCATCGACCCATCAGCCCAACTGCTTTTTGCTTCTAGTTGTTCTATTGGTCCTAAATCAACCCAACCGTCCTGTCATGTTTTTCCTTAAGTATAATATAAAAGCCTTTGTCAAATGCTTTGCTGGAATCTAGATCTCATTGTTCTTGGTGTTCCTAGATCTCATTGTTCTTATTTTATTTTTTTATTTTTTTATTTTTTGCTTTTTGGAGGGCAGTTGGGGTTAAGTGACTTGCCCAAGGTCACACGGCTAGTTTTTTGTGTTAAGGGTCTGAGGCCGGATTTGAACTCAGGTACTCCTGACTCCAGGGCCGGTGCTCTATTCACTGCGCCACCTAGCCGCCCCCATTGTTCTTAGTATTCCTAGATCTCGTTGTTCTTGGCGTTCCTAGATCTCATTGTTCTTAGCGTTCATAGATCTCATTGTTCTTAGCGTTCCTCTGGGGGCTTTTCTTGTGGAAGGAACAAAATGCAAGATGTCAATAAGCCCTCATTCATTTCGACAACCATTTATTAAGTGCCTGCTGTGTGCTGGGTATTGTGCTAAGAGCTTCATCAATATTACTTCATTTGATTTGTTCTCACAAGAATTGGGAGGTAGGTGCTAGTACTACTCTCATTTTACAAATGAGGCACAGAATTGTTAAGTGACTTGTCTACTGTCACATAGCTAGTAAGTGTCTAGGGCAGTGGTTCTCAACCTGTGGGTTGCAGCCCCTTTGGGGGTCACACAACCCTTTCACAGGGGTCATCTAAGACATTGGAAAACACATATTTCTGATGGTCTTAAGAACTGTGACACGCACCCACATGCAGATACGTCCACATACGAGTATTAAAGGGTCGAGGTATTAGGAAGGTTGAGAACCACTGGTCTAGGGCAAGATGTGAATTCAGATCTTCCTGACTCCAAGTTCAGGGCTCTAGCTACTGACTTGTGTGTTTGGTGCTGGGGATACAGAGGCAAAAAACTGAACCCTGATCAAGGATTTTATATTTGATTGGAGGAAAACAGCATGTATACAAGTAAGCATCAGCAAATTATAGGCCAGTGGGAGTGACTGATTTCTGGGGAAATTTTTGAAAGTATCATTAAAGAGAAGGTTGGTGAATATCTAGAAAGGGAAGCAAGGATACAAAGTGCCAGCAAGAGTAAGTCATGCCAGACTAACCTCCTTTCCCTTTTTTGTCAGGTTTACTAGACTGCTAGATGAGGAGAATGTTGCGTGTCTTAACCTAGATTTTAACAATGCTTTTAATAAATTATAGTATTCTTGAGGAGAAGGTAGAGAACTTAACTAGGTAGTAATACCATCAGATGATTTCAGACCTGGTTGGATGATGAGCAGTGGTTAGTGGTTCAGTGTCAGCATGGCAGGTGGTCTCCAGGGGAATACCTCAGGGATCAATCTATACTTGATTATGTTTGACTTTTTTTTTAATCAATGAATCAGATAAAGGCATAGAGGTATGCATATCAAATTTTCTGATGACACAAAACTGGAGTGGGGAGGGGGATAGCTAACACACCCACTAATATAACCTGATGAAATTCAATAGAGATAAATGTAAAGTCTTCTACTTGGGTACAAAAAATCAACTTCACAAATAGAAGATGGGGCAAGGTATGGGTTGACAGTAGTTGTTCTGAAAAAGACCAGGGAGATTTGGTGAGCTACAAACTCAGCATGAGTTGACAATGTGATGTAGAGGCCAAAGAGTGAATGTACTCCTGCTCTACATTAGGGGCGGGGCATAGCCCCCAGACCCAGGGAGGTGATCATTCCACTGCATTTGTCAGATTTCCACTGGAATATTGTGTTCAATTATGAGTACCAAAATTTAAGAAGAACATTGAGAAACTGCAGTGTCTACCAGAGAGCAATCAGGATAGAGAAGGACTTTGAGTTAATGACACTGGAGAGCTAGTTGAAAGAAATGGGCATGTTTAGCTTGAAAAAAAGACTCGGGGCACCCGAGAGCCCTCTTTAAACATTTGGCTGCCTGTTATGTGGAGGAGGGATTATTAGATTAGTTTTGCTTGGCCTCAGAGGAAACCAGGAGAGAAATAGGTAGAAGTAGCAAAAGGAATAGTATAGATGTCAGGAAACATTTCCTAACAGCTACAGATGACCCAAAGTCAGAAGGGCTGCCTTGGGATGTGGTGAATCCTTTTCCTTAGAGCTCCCCAAGCAAGGGAGCATGAGCATGTCTTAGGTACATTATAGAGAGGTTTCTTTTTCAGATATGGCCCGGGCCAGATGGCCTCTCAGTTCCCTTCCATCTCTTAGAGTCTGTCATTTTGTGAAATGAATACTATACTACACATAAAATACCATAATCTTATAACACAATATAATATAGACATATGAATTAATTTCAGAAGGGAGGGTATTAACCTCTGGGAGTGGGGTGAAGGAGGGTCAAGAAAGGCCTCCTGCAGTAGAGCCTTGGAGGGTTCTGGGAGTTCTCTACTCTGCTGAGGATTGGGTGCTCAGCTGGCAGGTCTGCAAGCTGACTCTGCTTTCTGAGGACTCTCTGCTGGCATGCCTGTGTTATGCTGCATGGCAAATATTTACAAGATTCTGAATGGTTTGTTTTTCTTTCCTCCTGTCGGGTAAGCCGTAAATCAAATACATAACATTCAGTGCATGTGAAAGAGATTTGTCCCAAGAAGGGAGATAATCATAAGTTAGAAGTGTTGTGGCAAGGCTGACTAGTTTCAAACTCCAGATTTTTCTTTTCATGTTTATGTGATGGAAACACATTATAACCCTAGAGATATTTCTCAAATATGCCATAATCATTTATGATTCAGAGGGTCATAGGACTAGAGCTAGAAGTAACCTGAGGCCATCTTGTCTTACCCAGCTTATGTTATCATTGGGGAAACTGAGGCCCAGAGGCAGGAAATTTCTTGCTCAGAATCACATATACAGTAAGTGGCAGAGCTGGGGTTTGAATCTACTTCTTCTGACTCCAAATAAACAATTCACTCTCAGAGAGCACTGGCTTGATTTTGAGACAGGCTTTCAGGAAGACCACCTTCTGAATCACCACTTCTGTGAAATGCTCTTTGATCGGTTCCAGGTATAAAGTGAGGAAGACTTGGGTTCTGATCCTTTCCTGTGAAGCTAAGCTAGCTGCTTAATCTCTCTGAACCGCAGTTTCTTCATCTGTAAAATGGGGGAATGCCTGTGCTAAGCAACCAGCCTCACAGGGTTGTTGAGAGACTAACGTATGTAGTTTGCTTTGTTAACTTTAACACACAAAATATGTTATTATCACCTCCTTCTCATCTTATATTCTGTGGAATCTAGTTAAAAACAGTCTTGGGACAAGTCACCATCCTTCTATTCCATCCAGTTGATGACATAGCTGACTACTTACATGTATATATTTATATATACATACATATAAATACATGCATAATCTATGTATGCATGTGTATATATTTTTGGAGATTAGGTCTCTCTTTGTCACCCAGACTAGAAGGGTAATGGCCATTCATGGGCCCTACCCCACTGCTGATTGGCAACAAACCTTTTAACTTGCTTTGTTTTTCTAATCTGGGCTGCTTTTTCTCTCCTCAAGCAGCTTGGTGACCCCTGATCCCAAGGGCTGACCATATTCATGCCATACTTAGCATGGACACTCTTGAGCTGAAGCAGTCCGTCTAGATGCAGCCTTCCTGGTAGCAAGAACTACAGGCAGGTGCCACCATGACTGGCAAGGAAGACCACTGCAATGGTGGCCAAGAAGATTTTTTTTCATAATTGAATATAAGTTTGGGATATAAGGTTATCTGATAGAGGCTCTCTGAAAGCATCTTCCAGCAACTCCAATAGCAGAAAGGATATTTGGGAATGATTTATTGCTCATTTTGTTTCCACATGATTTCAAATTGTCCCTTTAGGGTTTTTTTGAGAATTTTATGTTAGATGTAGATTCAAGATTATTAACTTTTAGGTATGAGAACTTTTATCAATAAAGCTATCGATAAACACTTATTAAGTGCCTTCTATGTTCCAGATACTGTGCTAAATATTAAGAATACAAAAAAGGCAAAAGACAGTCCCTGCCTGTATATACAAAGCAAGCTATAAATAGGAAGTAATTAATAGAGGGAATGCACTGAAATTAAGAGGGCTGGGGAAGGCTTCCAGTAAAAGAAGCAATTTTAGTAGGGACTAAAAGGAAGCCAGGGAGGTCAGTGGGCAGAGTCTAGGAGGGAGTGTTTCAGTTGGGGAAACTGAGGTCCAGAGAGGGGACATGCCAGAAAAAAAAATGCCCCAAACCAAGAGATGGAGTATCTTATTCATGGAACAACCAGGAGGCTAGGGTCACTGAATTGAACAGTAGATGTAGGGGGCATAAGGTGTAAAAATACTGTAAAGGTAGGAGAGGGCTGGGTTATAAAGGGCTTTGAACACCAAGTGGAGCATTTTATATTTGCTCCTGGAGGCCATAGGGAACCACTGGAGTTTATTGAGCAGGAGGTGATGTGATTAGACCTGAGCTTTAGGGAAATCACTTTAGTGGACTGGAGTGGGAAAAGACTTGAAGTATGCAGACCAGCCAGCTGCTATTGCAGTAAACCATATTTGAGAGGAGGAGGGTCTGCACCAGGATGGAGGCAATGTCAGGGGAGAGGAGAAACCATATTCCAGAGATGCTGTAAAGGTGGAATCTACAGGCCTTGGCACCATATTGGATATGGAGAGTGAGAGAGAGGGAGGAGTCCAGGATGGCCCCAAGGTTAGGAGAACTGAGGGACAGGGAAGATGGAGTTGTCTTCTACAGTAATAGCAGAGGTGTTATAAAAGTTATGTTTACCTTTTTGTGGATCAGTGTTATATCTGAGTGATGAAGTATAATAGTTTAATCTGTGATAAAACTCTAGTTCTAGTACAGTTTGGTGGTCAAATCCTCATGAATAAAATATTCATATCTGTACTTGTAGTATCAGGATTTGTCACATTTGTCCATGAAAGATAGCGAGTGTCTGATATAGAACTCTAGCCACAAGGTCATGTCTTGCTAAGTATTCAGCAGGTGCTAAATGTTTGTAGATTACAATGATATCCCATACAATTCCTGTCATTTCCTTATATGGTCTGCATACATCACTAAACTGGGACACCTCAAGGACAACCCATATCATGGCAATTTTCGGGAGGTAATGATGTGGTCCTGACTTGCCATCTTCAGTGTCTCCGTTTGCTCAAACAAATCCACATGACCCAGTCACATGTGGCACATCCTTGTTGACTGAGTTCATGTGGGTGTTGCCCCCGAGAGCCTCTTGATTCCATCTTGGATCCTCAATATTTTCTCATCTCTTGCCGGAGGTTAGTGTCGACAGATCCAATGGAATCTACCCGGTAGCCTCTATTCCTGCTTGATAAAGTGATGTCACTTGTTCCAAAAGTATTTCTGTAGTATTTTGTCCATTTTATCAGTCGTTCTAAGAATATTTGTCAGTCTTTTTGGTTGGGAAATATTAATGTTTCCAGAGTTGCCTTAGGGTTATGGGCTCTGTGTATTGTTAATATTATACGGGTTTTTGTTAGGATATTTTTTGAATCTATTATGCTCCATTTAACCATTTTATTATTATTATTATCTAATTGTGAAATAGTCATTTTATGTTAATAGATCTACAAACATCTATTAAGTATCTGTTGTGTATCAGACACTGTGCTAGGTACCTTGGATAAAAATACAAAAAATGGAGCAAATCCTCTTCTTGAGGAGCTTATATTCTATTGAGGGAGACAATATGTACATATATAAATATATAGAGAATAAATAAAAGTAGATCCATGGTAGTTAGGAAAGGAGGGCAATTGAGGGGTCAAGAAAAGGCCTCATGTTGAGCATAGCAAGTGGTATTTGAGCTGTGTCTCAAAGAAGACAGGAGCTCTGTGAAGTGCAAGTGAGGAATGCAAAGGCACCAAGATGGGAGATGGAGGAAGAAGGTCAATATAGCTAGGCTGTAGAGTGGTCAAAAAAGGGCATTAGAGACTGAGGCTGGAAGAGACAAGAAGGGTCTTAAAATCCCAATAGATGGGTCTGTGTTTTATCCTAGAGGCAAAGTGAACCACTGGAGTTTGCTTCATCTTTTCCAGTAGAAATGGATGGTGATATATCTTCCATAGTTATTTTTTGCTTTGCAAAATCGCAAAAGGAACGAGCTCCACTTTTTTGTTATAAGATGATGAAGAAGCAAAATTGACTGGAACATGTTCATCTGTCACTGCGAGTGTGACACCAAATTGGTTTAGTCCCCAGTAGAGAAGGCAGACTCCAAGATCACAGAATCTGAGCTGGAAGGGATGTTAGGGCTCATCTGGTTGAATCCATATCGGAATAAGAATCCTGTCTCCAACATACTTGATAAGCGACTACCCATTTGTTGAAGACTCCAGTGACAGGGATCTCACTCCCTCCTGAGGGTAGCCTGTCCCACTCTGGATGGTTATAATTCTAATTTTTTCTTATGATGAGATGAAATAACTTCATTGCACCTTCCACCTATAGATTCTAATTCCTTTTTGGGATCAAGCAGAAAAAGTCAAATTTCTCTTGTACTTAAAAGTCTTTAATAATACTTGAAGACAGCTATCATGTTCCTTCTAAATCTTTGCCCTTGTCAGTCAACAAAAATTTATTGTGCTTACTTTGTACCTGGCGCTGTGCTAAATGCTAGATATATAAAGAAAGGTAAAACCATGATACATTCTAATGGAAAAGACAGCATGTAAATAACTTGTTAATACAAGGTATTAACAGAGTAGATGGGAGCTAGTCTGAAAGTGGAAAACATCAGTAGCTGGAGTGAACCTTCAACAGAAGGTAGGATTTGAGCCAAGTCTTAAAGGAAGAGAGGAGAAATGAAGGGGCAGAAGAGGAGTGACAAAGAATTCCAGTCATGGGAGACAGATGGTGCAAAAGCTTGGAGATGGGAGGTAGAGTTTCATGTTAGTATGACTACAAGTAAGCCAGTGTAGCTGAATGGTGGAGTGTATGAAAGCAAGCAACATATTAGGAAGACTGGAAGGGAAGAGGCCAGGTTATGAAGGACCTTGAGAACCAAATAGGATTTATATTTGATTCCGGAGGAAATAAGCAGCCACTGTAGTTC
>JAQQSW010001938.1:0-15241 GCA_028646575.1 Pseudocheirus occidentalis
ATATATATATATATATATATATATATATAGGGACTCTTTTTTGGTATCAAAGAACCGGAAATACAGTAGAAGCCCATCAAGTGGGAAAGAGCTAAACAAATTATCAAAATTGTCCAAAGGAGTAAAGCATTCAGAGAATCATGAAAAGGCTTCTGTATTAATGCTGAACTAAGGAAACTGTATACAGTGATAACAAAAGTAGAAAGAATGACACTTGACAATGCATCTCCCTCCCCTCCTAGTTTACAGAGGGGGTATCTCCAGCTGTGAAAAACTGCAGATGTTGACAGGCTAGTCAATACGTTGGTTAGTTTTCCTGAATTACTTGTTCCTGTTCTCTTTCTTTTTTATTCTTTCTTATAAGATATGGTTCACTGGGTAGGGGAGGTGGGAAAGATATATTTTGTAAATGACAGACATGTGAAAACAAAAAGTATCAAAAATTAAAAGGTCGGCCCTGGAGTCAGGAGGACTTGAGCTCAAATCTGGTCTCAGACACTTAATACTTACTAGCCATGTGATCTTGGGCAAGTCACTTAACCCCAATTGCCCTGCCTTCCTCCCTCCAAAAAGAAAAAATTAAATTAAAGGAAAAAGAAACCCACGGCTAGGTTACATGGAGAGCTCCCCAAGAGCTCCTAGTCAAGAGCCTCAGAACACTTAACTTTGTGACCTTGGGAAAGTCATTTGTCTTGGTTTCCTCATCAAGCTCCTAGAGTCCAAAGGTAGAACAGTTGGACCAAAATGAATTCTCAAGTCTCTTCTATTAGATCGGACAATGGGAAATGAGGTAAGCAATCAGGCTAGAGAAGAGAGCGTCAGAAAGTAGTGGAAACTGTGGATGGAGGTCTTCAAATGCCAGGCCGCAGAATCTGGACAAATTAACCTACCTGCACAAAGTAATGACATGGTAATAAATAGAAGGTTGTATCAACAGATGATTAACTGAACAAACTGTGGTTTTGTGAATGTAATAAATAGCACTGTGCCACACAGAACAACAAATCAGTTCCTATGAGAAAGACTTCTGTGAACTTGTGCAAAGTAGGCAAAAACAGAAAAATAACATACATGGTGACTATGACAATGTAAATTTAAAAAAAACAAAAGTTAAAATCTAAACTCTGTATGATTATAATGATCAAGCTGGCCCTATAGCAGAGCTAAGAAAATGCACCTCCTTCCTCCCTTCAATGCCATGGGGAGACTCTGGGCATGAAAACTGCATTTACCATCAGATACATCAGATACAGCTCATGTGTTAGTTTTACTGCTTTTTTTCCTCTTTTTAAATCTGTGTCACAAAGGGGAAGGAATTCATTTGGAAATTAATGCTACATAAAAGTAATATCAATTTCAAAAATAAAAATTTAAAATAAAAATAGACGAGTGCTGAAAGCTAAATTCACCTTATCCTCAGTTTTACCTCGGCTGTATGTACCAGATGGAGCAGGTAGTGGCACAGTGGATAAAGTGCGAGGTCTGAAATCAGGAAGACTCCTGCTCCTGAGTTCAAATCTGAACTCAGACACTTACTAGGTGTGTGACTTGGCAAGTCACTTTACCCATACCCATTTTACCTCAGTTTCCTCATCTGTAACATGAGCAGGCAAACCACTCCAGTATCTTTGCCAAGAAAACCCCAGATAGGGTCATGAAGAGTCAGCCCATTAAAAATGACCAAACAACAAACAGCCAGCATTAAAGTAAGTCAGAATCATAAATTAGAAGAGAGAAGGGACCTCAGTAGACATCAAGTCCAATGCCTTCACTTTACAGATGAGGAGTATCAAAGTGGTGAAGCCAATACTTGGCTTCAGAGTCAGAATCTTTCACCATCTTATACGAACCTCACAGGAAGGTAAGAAATTATGGATATGAAACAATGCTTATACTGCCAAAGTAGTCACAATAATGTAGACTTATTGGATGGAGGCAGGCATGTATCTGAAACTGACTGATAAAAAATAAGAGTTAGGAATAAAACTTTTTTTTAAAACCCTAACAATTCAGCATCATGGAGCCTAAAGACCATCCCACAACTACAACCTAACCTTCTCATGATAGGGACTCAACTTACTTTCCAATTTACTTTTCCAACCTTTTCTCTCATAACTCCCACTGGCTCCAGTCGAATTGGGGTCTTCACTATCTAATCAGGCCATGATCATGTCCACAAAATAACATCTCCCCTTTTTATACCATTTTATGGTTCACAAAGTGCTTTCCTCACACTACCCCTATGAGACAGATAGTGCAAGTATAATTACACCCATTTTTCAGAGGAACAACTGAGGATCAATGAAATAAAAATGACTTGCCCAGAGTCATACCATATCAGAACTAGGATTAAAACCTAGGTCTGAATTCTTTAATCCACTGTTCTTTCCACTATGCCACAAAGACCTGAAATGCCTTCTCTCTCTTCTCCTTATCTCCAAATCCTACAGTCTCCTCCTTCAGGAATTTCTCCCTGACCATCCCATCCCTCAGTAGACTTAGGAGTTCTCAGTTTTTCCTACATATAACACTTAAAACAACCACTCTTACCACCAGTCTTGTGGCAGGTCTTGTTAGTGTTAACCCATAATTATGAAAGTGGTCTTCAAATCATTGAAGGACAGCTACCAGTATCAGTACTCTTCACTCACAGCAGTTTACATCTGTTTAGTTCTTTACATGCATGATCTTACAGAATTCTCACAAAAACCCTGTGAAGTAGACAGTACAACTGCTATCGTCCTAGTTTTACAGCAGAGGAAATGATGTGGCCAACGTCATGTGGATCACTAACTAGTGACATAGCCAAGATTCGAACCCAGATCTTAATAACACCAAATCTGGAACTTTTGTCTCTAAGTCCATTAGGGAAGGGAATTAGATTTGTGTTATTTGGTCCCAGACAGAAGTAGGAAGAACAGGAGAAAGTAGAAAGCCTAAATCTAGCTCAAAATAAGGGAGAATTTCGTAACAATAAAAATCCCAATAACGCTTCATAAAGTAGCAAGCTCTCCATCACCAGACATCTTCAAGCTGAAGCTGACTGGTCATCTGTCTGAGTTATTGTGGAATGAAAAAGTACTGTCAGGTATGGGGTGGAAGAGAGATTGAGGTTCCCTCCAGCTTGGAGATTTTAGGATTCTTTGTCTCCTTGTGGTGCCAAGCACCTAGTCATTGCCCATTATCTATCTGAACCAGGAATGAATGCTCCCAGATGAATTAATCAATTATTCATCAAACTCAAGCCTTTTCTTCTTTCAAGAAAGAAAGGCCCAGGAGAAAGGACGGCTTAATTTTGAACTTTAAAATTCTGCTTTGGAAATATCAGTGAAGGATTAGCCCCGGGGCCAAAATGTGGACCTGCCCCTATGAGAGAAGTCACAGGAAAAGAGAAGGTAGGAAAAAGCCATTATTGTTTGTGCAAAAGCCCTAAAGAATAATAATAATAATAATAACAATAGTTAGCATTTATACAGCACTTTCCATTTATTATTTCATTTAGTATGCAGATAGCTGCACAATGAACAGAGTGCTACATCTGGAGTCAGGAAGGTCTGACTCAGATACTTATTACCCATGATCCTGGGCAAGTCACTTAACCTTTGTTAGCTTCAATTTCCTTCCCAATAATAATAGCACTTCCCTCACAGGAGAGCTGTGAGCATCAAACATAGTAGAACCTACACGTAGCTGCCTATTTCCTTTCCTTCGCTGTAGGCACTTGGCCAAGTCCTTCTTTCCATCCCTCAGTTTCTTCACGTGTAAAATGAGAGAAAAGATGTGTCTGACCCTCCACCGAGACCTACTTTGAACACCTTAATCTGACACCAGAGTTAACCTTGAAATCTGTACAATGGGCACTCCCTTGGACTGTCAGCCCCAAGTGAAAAACTCAGGCATCTGAATCACAGCAGACCCATGCCCAACAACACCTCTCCCTCAACAGGATGCATCTCACACAACCAACAACATATGCTTCACACACCTTACACAACATAAAATGTCAGCAGTCGTGAGTGCTCTAAAGGTCTGCCCATACTTGGATTCAAATCCTGCATCTCACACTTACTGGCTGTGTGACAGAGGGCAAGTCACTTAATAATAATTAGAGCTAGCATTTATAGAACACTTTAAAATAGGATTTTATCTATCCTCCAAACAACGGTGGATGCTATCATTTATCCCCATTTTACAGATGATGAAACTGAGGCAAACAGAAACTAAGTGACTTGCCCAGGGCCACACAGCTAGCAAATGATGAAGGCAGGATTTGAACTCAAGTCTTCTTGACTCCAAGTCCCATTATCTATCTACTTTAGCACTTAATAGGCTAGAAAAGCTCTTTATAAGGAAAAAACTATAACATGTAACTATGAAGGATTATGGTCATAATAATTCTGCCTACACCCTAAACTTCCAACTCACAAGATAATTGTGAATTTAAGCCAATGAATACAAATGAAAAACCTACTGTGTACAAGGCCTTGTTTTGAGTGCTGACAATTAAAGGAAAAACAAAAATGATTTAGTCACTGTCCCAAAGAGCTTACAATATAATTGGGTTTCTCTCTCTCTCTCTCTCTCTCTCTCTCTCTCTCTCTCTCTCTCTCTTTCTCTCTCTGTCTCTCTCTCTCTCTCTCTCTCTCTCTCTCTCTCCCTCTCTCTCTCTCTCTCTTTCTCTCTCTTTTTTTCTCTCTCTCTCTCTCTCTTACTCACACACACATGCACCTGACACAAGATAGAATATGACAGGACAAAGTAGAGCGAGGCATAGTTCTTTGAGCACTGTAAGGAGGGAGAGAGCATGTCCCAGAACTACCATCCCTAGCCAACATTCTGGGAAGGCTTCATGGTGGTAGTTTCTGAGTCGGGCCTTGAAGAAAAGAAAGATAGGACTTTAAATGACAAGAAATTTCAAGGGAACCTAGATAGCAAGGAACAGTCTATTTCAAAGCCAAGAATGGCATTAATAAAGACCCAGAGAGAAGAGTGGGCAAGGCAAGAGGAAAAAGGCAGAATAAAAATGGAGAGCTCTACAGCTAGAACACAGAACGGATAAAGGGGAGTGGTATGAGATAAGTCTGTACAGGCAGGTTGTAGCCAGACTGTGGAAGGCCTTGAATGCCAGACTCAAAGAGTTTGAATCTGATTGGATAGGCAGTTAGAAGCCATTAAAAGTTTTGGGGGAATGACACAATTATTGGGTTTATATGTTGAAAGACTATGCGGGCAGCTGAACAAGGGATGGATAGAAAGGAGCGGAGGTTATTACAAGAATCCAGGCGACAAACTGTGGGACATGAATATGTCATGTCCTTATAGAAGGGAGGCCTGAAAGGTGTGAAGTGGTATAGATGTTGTCAGACATGATCCATGAGCTGGTTGGTTTTGTTGAATTTTTTTTCTCTTTCTTTTTTAATCTTTATTACAAGAGGAGGCTCCCTAGGTAAGGTGTAGAGAGATATATTCAGAAAGAATGTAATGTAAAACCAAAAGTCATAGATTTTTTTAAAGAATATGACTGCGCAATAAAAAAAAGCAACACATATAAGGAATTCAGAGGAACATGGGAAGATCTGTACAAACAGATGCAAAGGGAAGACAGTCAAGTCAAGTGAACAACACACACAGTGACTACCATCTTTTAAAGAAAAAAAAAAAAGGAACTCTAACTGTATTAACCTATCTGGATTCCGGAGATCAGATCATGAAAATATACCTTCCTTTCTAAGAAGAAAACTATAAGAGTACTTACTATTTCCTATGTGCTCTGAGATGGATTTTATATAGTTAGTTTTCTTTTGTTACAAGAGAGGGTTTAGTTCCTAGAGGGATATATTCAGAAATGATGTGATGGGAAAAAAATTCATTTATGAATGGTAAGGTACAAAAGAGAGGCAGTGAGGCCTGATGCAGTGTGGGGGCAACGGGAGAGGCGAGAAGAGCTTCTTAAATACATTTATAAAGAGCTATTTGAAGGAAGGATGCTATTGAGTGTTACTGTAGAATTCCAGATGGCTCTGTGACACAGTGGTGACAGGCAATACATCTCTCTTACCCATTTACCTCTTCTCCAATGTGCCACTCCCTAAGGGCAGGGTCTCCATTATTTTCCCCCAGATTCACCCTCAGCTGCTGGAACAAATCCCTCCAGCTAGGAGTCTCATTTCCCCCATTTATAACATGGGGAAAATAACGGTTATGCTATCTTCCTTGGAAAATCATAGAGGAGAAAACATTCTGCAGCTGCAAACTGAGCCACAGACGTGCAAGCCCTTACTGCTATTTCTGCCCGTACTCTGTTACAAAAGTCACCTAAAATTTACTCCTGAAAAATTGTGCAAAGCCAGAAGTCATTGAGTCAGCCTTGATCAGCTAATCCAGCCTATGGGAGGAAGCCGGCAGCTGGATCTAACTAGAAGCACCCATGAATTAGGTACCTATTCTAATTTCTAGGGCAGCTAGGTTCCAAAATGGATAGAGAACCTGGGCCTGGGGTCAGGAAGACCCGAGTTCAAATTTAGCCTCAGACACTTACTAGCTGTGTGACCCTGGGCGAGTCACTTAGTCATGTTTACCTCAGTTTCCTCATCTATAAAATGACCTAGAGAAGGAAATGGCAAACCTCTCCAGTAGCTTTGCCAAGAAAACCCTAAATGGGGTCATGAAGAATTTGAACGGATGGAACAATAACAAAATTTTAATTTCTAACCTGAAGGGAATTAATCTGATTGGAACAATTTCAAGTTAAATAAGAAAAGTGAGGAGAAAAGAAGGTCCTGAAGTTCAGTGAGGGAGATATTTAGAGAAATGGGGATGTTCCTAATGCCTGTATTGCTGCTAACATAGAATCAACACGGCTGGTAATGTATCTCTGAGGCTGGTTTAATAGTAGTGATTGCTAATATGTTAACAGCCACATTCAGATTCCATGCATCAGGAGATCCCAGCAGAGACAAGGAAACTGGAGCAGTGCCCGGCAGTCAGGCAGGCCCCTGGCAGCGTTCCCCCCTCCCCACCCCCCTCCAAGGGATTCTTCAGGGATAAACCATAAAACTTCCGTACAGGATGTATTCTTAGCAAGCTGAAGCTGTCCCTAACGTCCCTATCAGAAGAGCAAACTGGGTTGTATAGTTAATTCCTCATTAGGCACCATCTACAACCATATTCAGGTCCTCTCACAATAGTGTGCTAAAACCAACACACCAGAGGATGTATTATATACCCAGTGGGGGAATGAAGGAATCTGGGTTCTGGATCCATTCTAGTATGACTTTGGGTTAGTTATTTCCCCTCAGGGCCTCAGTAAAACAAGAGGTCTATGCTGGACAAGCTTTAAAGGTCCCTCCCAAAGAGAAGATACCTTGTTTTAAGATTCCCTCCCAAGGTTTGTTTTTCTTTAGCTCTCAAGTTAGAGGGCAGGGTCCAGGGAAGGTTTGGTGAAGAAGTGAGGAGGCCGATTTTTTTTCCTGAATAAAAAAATAAAATATAATTTTTAAAAGAGAAGATCCCTTTCTGGTCTAACATTCAATGTTCCAAAATTCTGCCCTGACCACCCATCTTTGTGCTAAGACTCCTTTCAGATCTAGCATTCCCTGCTCTAATATCCCTTCTTGATCTGATATTCTATGACCCTTTTTCATTTTGTGGCAAGTAAGCTGGCTTTTTTTTTTTTAAGCAATCGGGTTTAAGTGACTTGCCCAGAGTCACATAGCTAGTAAGTGCCTGAGGCAGAATCTGAACTCAGATTCTCCTGAGTCCAGGGCAGGGGCTCTAACCATTTGACCACAGAAAGATAAGCAGGTTAGGGACAGCTAGGTGGCACAGTGAATAGAGCACTGGTGGTGGTCAGGAGGACCTGAGTTCAAATCCAGCCTCAGACACTTACCATACACACAAAAAACTAGCTGTGTGACCTTGGGCAAGTCACTTAACCCCAATTGCCCTCTCCCCCCAAAAAAGGTGAAAGATAAACAGGCTTTCTAACACCTATGCTGAACCTAACCCAAAGAAGCACGCTACTCTTCAATTCAAAACTTCTATGTACTGGTAGCTACAGCGTACTGGGCTGGAAGGGATGGATATAAAGGCAAAAAAAGCCCTTTCCCCACCAACCTCCCTCCCCTCCATCCCCCTAACCCCCCCCCCACTCCCCGACAAGAGCAGATTTCTGTTTATCATTCCCATAACACTTTAAAGTTCACAAAGGGCTTTATATACCTCATCTCATTTTTCAGCACAACAACCAGTAAGATTAAGCATTACAGCTTTCTTTTCTTCCCTGAGGACCAGTGATGTATTGGTATAAGGAACTCCAAGTCAAGAAACTCCCTCTACCCACTCAGATCATACCTGCTCTTTGACTTAAAGTCTTAGAAAAGATGCCTGAGTCCCTGACTCGACTAGAGCCACAGAGCTAGGCTGACTTGAACCCAGGTTCTCCTGACTCTTAAGGCAGGCTCTCTTTCTACTATCCCAGAAACTGCTTCTCCACTATGAATATCATTATTCCCATTTTACAGATGAGGAAACTTGCTCAGAAAGGATTTACCTGTGATCACATAGCTACTAAGTGTCAGAGGCAAGATTCAAACTCAAGATTCTCAGATTGCAAGTCCAATACCCTTTCCACTACAGTCCACAGTCTATATTACCCCCCTGAATCCACAAGAATAGCCGACCCCTTCAGCAAACCCATTCCTACTCTGATTTTGACATCCACTCACTTTTTTCTATTTGCTCCTAAAGGCTTGGCATACTAAACAGAGGGAGGAATTTTTTTTTCTCTCCCAGTCTCAGCCCCAGCTGCAACCTCCCCAGTCTCAAGGGGTTCCATATGTCCAGATGACTCTCTGCTGGATTTCCTATCCTGAATACAAATGGCCTAATCCTGCCCCCCAGAACAATTGCCAAGAGGTAATGGAATTTTTATAACTAAGAATCAGATCAATTTCATCCAGGCAATCAATACAGCACAAGCAGACTAATAATGGGCCAATGAGTCCTTATTTCTTTCTAGACTTAAATATTCCTAGACAGGAAATCAGATGGACTTCAGAATCACTGCACAGAAGTAATTTCAACTCCCATGAAAGACTGAAGAGGGAGAAGTTTTTCCCTAGAGAACAAGCTGTAAGTGCATGAGGGGAAACTCCTTCAGTAAATTATACTTATGAATTTCTGATGAGATCAGCAAAGGGAAATGAAGGTTCAACCACAAGTGACTCAGCGACACTGGGGATTGAGATGTCCCTGATGGGTGAAAGAGGAATGATCTCTTTCTGAGGAAGCTAGGGTTGCTCTGTGGATAGAGTGCTGAGTTTGGGAGAGGAAAGATAACGAGTTCAGTTTTGGATGTGTTTTGAATTCAAACTATTTCCACTAAGTATTATTCTATATCTGTCTTTTCTCTTCTTGGCTATTCTCCTGGAGAAAAACATCGATAATCAATGCCTCCACTTCCTCTCCTCTCTCACTTTTAAAACCTACAGTCTGGCAGAACTTCATCATTCAACTGATGTCCTGTCTGAAGCCACCACTGAACTAATGCCAAATCTACTGATATTTTCTCAATGTTCATTCTTCTTGACCTCTCTGCAACCTTTGATACCTTCATCCTTTCATGTCTGGTATTTTCTCCTCTCTGGCTTTTTCATGACACTGCTCTTCTGGTTCTGCTCCTCCCCATTTTACTATTCCTCAGTCTTTTTTGCTAGATTTCCATCTGGTATAGGTTCAATAACCCTGGATGTGTTCCCCAAAACTATACCTTGGGTCCTCTTCTCTTTTCCCTCTACACCATCTCTTTTGGTAATCTCACCCATTCCCATGGATTCAACTATTATCTCAGTACAAGATTCCCAGATCTGTTGTCTAGCCCTAATCTCTCTCTCTCCCCCACCACTCCTCTCTCTCTCTCTCTCTCTCTCTCTCTCTCTCTCTCATTCTAGATCATCAATTGTCTCTTTGATATCTTGCTTGAATTGGATGTCCTCAAAAAGACAGATTCATTATCTTTCCACCCAAATCTTTTCCTCTCCCCATCTTCCTTATTACTGTTGATGGCACCATTATACCCTTTGTCAAAAAGGCTCTCAATCTCAATACCATCCTTGATTCTTAACTTGCACTCATCTCACATGTCCAAACCATTGTCAAAGCTTGTCACTTTCACCTTCACAACACATCTCTCATCTCCAACTACTTTTCTTGAACTGGATGACCTACAGACATCTTAAACTGAACATGTACAGAACTGAATTCACTATCATTCTTCCCCCCACCCTTCCCCTCTTCCTAACTTCCCTATTAGTGTTAAGGGTTCCACTATAATCACAGTCACCCAAGCTCACAACCTAGGTGTCCTCCTCGATTCTTCCCTTAATTTCCATAGCCAATCAGTTGTCAAAACCTGCCACACAGAGAAAGATACAAATACAGACCTATGTCCCTTTCTCTCTTCTGGCACTGGCATCACCCTAGTGCCGCCCCCCCCCATCACTTCATGCTGAAACTCTTGCAATAGCCTATTGGCAGGTCTGCTATCTCAAGTTTCTCACCATTCCAGGCCATCCCCCAATTAGCTGTCAAACTCATCTTAACACACAGGTCTGGCCAGATCACACCCCCTTCTCAATAAACTCCAGTGGCTCCCTAGGTCTCTGGCATCTCTAGGTCAAATATAAAACTCTCTGGCTTTTAAAGCCCTTCATAACTTGGCCCCTTCCTACACCTCTCCAATCTTCTTACACTTTCCTCCCTTTTAGGAACTCTAAGATCCAGCTATGTGGGTCTATTTGCTGCAGTTCCTCATACACAACATTCCAAGTCCCTATTCCGAACATTTGCATTGGCTGTCTCACATGCTTGGAATGCTCTCCTAACTCATCTCCAATTCCTAGATTCCCTTGATTCTTTCAAGAATTCAGATTAAATCTCAACTTCTAAAAGCCTTTCTCAGTTCTTCCAGTCGGCAACAATCCTCAGCCCTCCCCTAGTCCCTTCCCTCAAAGACTGTATTCATTTACATTGTATATATGTAGTCCCCCCTCTCTCCCCAGGAGAATGTGAGTTCCTCAGGGCAGGGGGTATGTTTTTCTCTTTCTATCTCTAGCAAAGTACCAGACATAAGGCTAAACTCTAAGTAATGGTTGACTGGGGTCTCTGAGTCACAAAATTATAATTAGCGTGTAGGACCAACCTTAGAGAGTGGACATCATAATTTTACAGATGAGAAAATTTAGACTTGAGGGTTCAAGTGCATTATCCAAGGTAATACAATAACCTCCCCCACTGCCAATTTGATTTTTGTTCCAGCGCTCTTTTTAAATCACAAATTTGAACATCAGCCATCAGGAACCAAGAGGCAATCTGGAAAATGGCAACTTGACCATAGAAGCCAATGAGGGAAAATGGTGGAAGGGAAAGCACTAGGATAGGATCTTAGATCAGCTTCACCATGAACCATCTAAGGAGGGAAATCATTTCCTCTGTGAACTTCCCTTTCCTCCTCTAAAACAAGGTGGCTGGGCTAAGTAGCTAATCCCTAAAATTTCTACCAGCTCTGAGATCCTAAACTCTAACATTCTCTGTTCTAAGCGCTATCTCAGTCAGGGGTATGCTGGCAAATGTTTAATAACTAAATGGGGGGTGGGGGTGGATGCACACATGACACATTTTTAAATTTCATCATCAAATGAGATAATATTTGTAAAGGGCTTAGCACAGTACCTAGAACATAACAAGCACAATAAAGTGTTGCTTATTTTCATTATGATTATTACTATTAACATTTTCCATTGCTTTCAATTAAAAAAAAAACTTTGATTTGTAGCATTTGCCAGTTTCTGAAGTCTAAATGCTCACAACTGAAAATCTGCCCAGCTTATACATTTTATGTTCCTAAACCAGCAAGAGGCAAAAGCCTTTTCTTTTTTAAATGAACCTCAAAGCTCTGTCTTTGTTGTATGGAAGTTGGCATTCTATTCCTACCGGTTTAAGGGGATAGGGAGGAGTTAGGTCAATTTTAACAAAACCAATAGCACAGACAGCTGGAAAAGAAGAAATTAAGGTTTTTGATTCTCCTAGTATTTTTATTTTCACCTCCCTCACTGACAATCCAGTGTCTGAAAGAAGATTGTTCCTGACCAGAGCACTTAGGGGTTGAGAAAGGGAAAGGACCAGAATATGCCTTCCAGCCTCAGGAAGAATGGGACAGCTCTATGAGAGAGAAACCTAATAAGGAGGGGGGGAAACTGTGGAAAGTTTCATTAAATGAAAAAGAAAAGTGAAAGAGACAGAAGACATTTAAAGGGCTGCATCCGGTAAAGTCTCCTCTTGCCCCAGTGTGGAGTCAAGCACGTCCTTGTATGGCATTAACATCAGAAGCACTAAAGAGAGGCAAAAACCACAGGAGAACCGGAGGTATCTTCAGGCTCAGAGACTCAAACACAAAAGCGTGTTTGAGTCTAGGCTTTCAAAACTGGGTTGCAAGGACCCAAAAGCATAGTTCCTCTCCAGGGTTATTTCAATAGTAATTTTCCCTAGTTAGATTTGGAGTCAGGAGACCTGGGTTCAAATTCTGTATCAATCAATCAATAAGCATTTATTAAGTGCCTACTGTGTGTTAGATAAGAGATACAAAGACAAAAATGAAACAGTCCCTGCCCCCAAGGAGCTTATATTCTATTCAAGAAACAACAGGCACCTACACAAGTGAAAACAAAATAAATACACAATGAGGTGCTGGAAGGCTTGGAAATGTAGAAGGTGGTGTTTGAGCTGAGAATTGGAGAAAACTAAAGATTCTAAGAGATGGAGGCAAGGAATGCATTCGGAGCAAGGAGGATAGTCAATGCCAAGGCAAAGTTGGAGGTTGGACTGTGATATATGAGGAATCACAAGGCCTTGCTGGCTGGATTGACCAGGCTCTGTCCTGGACCCTCTTCTCTTGTCCCTTCATACCACTTCACTAGGTGATCTCATCAGCTCCCGTGGATTTAATAGCCATTTCAATACTGATTTCTCAAAGCTCTCTTTCCTGACTCAATATTTCTGCTGACGTCCAATCTCACATCTCCAAATTCCTTTCAGACATCTCAAACCTGATGTCCAGTAGACATCTTTAACTCAACATGTCCAAAACAGAAGTTAGTATCTTTCCCCCAAGCCTTCCCTATTCCAGTAGAGGACAATGCCAGCTTCTCAGTCCCTCAGATTCACGACCTAGAAGTCGTCCTAAATTCCTCACTCTCTCAGTACTTAAGCTGTTGCCGAGGCTTGTGGATTTCACCTTGGCAGCATCTGTCCCCATCTCTCCTCTGACTCTGTCCCTTCTCTGGTGCAGGTCCTCACCACCTCACACCTGGACTATTACCCTAGCCTGCTGGGGGGGGGGGGGGTCTAACTGCCTCCAGTGTCTCTGTGCTCCAATCCAGTCTCCATTCAGTCACATCTTTTGTGATCTTCCTAAAATACAGGTTCCATCGTGTCATTCTCCTACTCAATAAACTCCCTTGACTCCCTATTGCCTCCAGGATCAAAAACAAAACGTCCTCCATCTGGCATTCAAAGCCCTTCACAATCTAGCCCCCTTCTACCCCTTCCAATCTCTTAGTCCCCGATATCTTCTCCTTGATCTGGCCTCCTGACTGTTCTCTGATCAGGACCCTCCATCTCTGTTTCTGGTCATCCCTTGTGCCGGGAATGCTCTCCTTCCTCCACTCTACCAAACAACCTCCCTGGTTTCCTTTAAGTGCCAAATAAAATTCCTTCTTTTACTGGAAGCCTCTCCCAACTCTTCTTAATTCTAGCACCTTCCCTCCATTGTTTGCTTGCTTGCTGTCTCACTCATTAGATTGTAAACTTACTGAGGGTAGGAACTTCCTTTTTCTTACTTGCATACTTACTTACTTACTTACTTAGGGACTAGTAGATAAGCACCTACTACTAGATACTAAATAAATATTCATTGACTGGTTGACTTAACTTTGAACTAGTTATCCATGACCACAATATAAGCTCTTTGCTTTGCTGTCATAGACTCTTGGATTTAGGGCTGGTGGAAAACTCAGAGATCATCAGGCTCATCTTCTTCATTTTACAAGGGAAGAAACTGAGGCCCAGAGAAGGGAAATGACTTGTCCAAAGTCATAGAGGCAAGAAGTGGCAGGGCCAGGATTCAAATCCAGTTCTTCTCATGCTACATTTCCTCCCCCTGGCATTACAGCGCCATCACCTCTCTTTTCTAGAAATAAAATGATCAGGGCAGCTAGGTGTCAAAGGAGATAGAGCACCAGCCCTGGAGTCAGGAGATCCTGAGTTCAAATTCAGTGTCTGACATTTGACACTTACTGTGTAACCCTGGGCAAGTCACTTAACCCACATTGCCTTGAGGAAAAAAGAAAAGAAATAAAACAAGGGTAGTTCTTCAAAGAGTTGAACAAAAATAAAAGCCAGACACTCTACCTAGATGCTGCATAACCACATAGTCTTAAAGATTCTATCTCCCTATGTGTTAATGTTGTGCCATAAAGCTACCCTGTGATACTTACTGTTAAAATATGCAAGCTGAGGGTATTAAAAGAACCCTGCCTTTTAGTAGGAAATGAGGAAAATCAGATCATTCTGATTACTCTCCTCCAGCTTTTTGATAGTTGTGTTTCATACTATACCACCCCAGGGACCACACCCAGATATTATCTCATCCCATCCTCCCACCAGGCCAAGAGGGGAAGCAGTGGGGTGGGGGGGTGATTGTGATCCTTTTTATATAGAGAGGTTCACAAGGACAGCATATATAGCAAGGCTGAGACAAGAGTCCAAGTCCTTAGTACCTTCATATTTTTTCACAATTCAAAAAACATTTATTAAGTGACTATTCTTAAGTAATGGTGAGGTAGCCTCCTAGGGGAGTTGCTGTTCCTGAATTTCACCCCACCCTCTCCAGTTTCCCCCAATTTAGCCTAGAACAAACCCCATTCTTGGAAATTTCCTCTTCCTTCAAGATCTGGGGTAGTAGCCACTTCCACAAAGAAGCTTTTTCTTTTTTAATTTTTTTAATTTGTTTTCTTCTTTACATCATTCATTTTCATGACATTTTTGAATTACAAATTTTCTCCCCATCTTGCCCCTGCCCCAACCCTAAAATAGCAATCCCACTGTAAAGCCCCTCCCCTGCTCTGCTCTTACTTTCTGGTAGGACAAGGAGGGTCTCCCTATCCCAGCCCCTGTATATCTTAAT
>JAQQSW010001940.1:0-15222 GCA_028646575.1 Pseudocheirus occidentalis
TGCTTCCTGGAGGGGGAAAGCTTTGTCCCAAATCGCTGGGGCCCTCTCAGCTGCCGGAGCTCTTAGTGGGATGCTGCAGCTCCCCTCCCCAGCTTTGTCTCACTGAAAGTACACCCCCGGACCACCACTCAAGACCATGATCCAGATCCAGGCCACTCAACGCAAGAGCCCTTGGCCTCGATGGGTCGCGTCAGCCCCCCTGCTATCTGCAGGCTGAGGGCTCTGAAGCAGCCCATTGGAAGCTGCTGTGGCTCTCAGACGTTCGTGCTGCTACAGCCGCCTCCTGCTGCCTCCTTGCCCTGGGAGCAGTTTGGCTGGACCAGCTCTTCTCCTCCCCAGTTAGCAAAATCCACTGACCTTTCTCTTAGCCTTTTTTTCTTCTGGCCTGATAGATGTGGTAATTGTGTCTCCAGTGTGGCAGATCTGCTCTCCTATAGTCGTGGCTCCCTGCCCGATGCCCCAGGGCCTGAGCCGGCCGGGTTTCAGCGGTGGCTCCCAGACTGCTGTGAAGAGCCCCGCCTGCTGAGCTGCCTGTAGCAACAGATGTGCTTTCTGTCTTATGGAGAATTTTGGAGCTTGAAAATCTGTTTTAGAGTCCCATTTTATGAGTTTTTTAGCGTGTTTGTGTGGGAGCTGTGGTACTTTGCTGCTTCTATACCGCCATCTTGGCTCCGCCCTCCGTGGTATGTTTTCTAAAGGCTACCTTTGGCATTTCAGAGTATATTGGAAGGTAAAATAGAGATTGTGGTGAAGGTGACAGTGAACCATCATGCTGCTACACCGTAATTTTAAAGCATTTTTGGAGCACTCTGCTATCCGTTTTTACAGAGCTGTTGACACTGGCCTTTTTGGAGAGAGTGGCCAAATTCTACCATGGCTAGTGCCAGTTAATTCTGTATCCTTGGATGTGCATAGAATGAGGATAGATTGACTGTTCTTGCGTGCTGCAAATGCTATATATAGGCTTTTGAAACAAAAGAGGAAAATCCCCTCATAGAAGCCTCGGGTTTGCTCAGCTTTAAGAACATCAGATTAAATGTTTGGGTAGGCCATAGTGTTATTCTTGTCTTCATTTCTGTAGCTTCAGACCCTAAACTTGCCAGATAATAGCCAAACAATGGCATTGCTAGAAAGAGGTGATTCTCATCCTAGGGAACAAGGTTTAATTTTCAGGATTTTTTTTTTCCCCGCAACTCTTCCACCCCCAACTCCCCAGGTTGATTCAGTATTTAGTCTAGATTAAGATGTTATTCAGAAAATGAATTGTTATTGGAGATTTTTATGATCAAGTTGATTTGACATATAAACACTATGGAAGGTATTTGGCATCATTCAGAATGCTTTAAATGTCTAGAATCTGGTTTGACTTGCGCCATGTCAACGTTTCTTTTAAATAGGCTTTTATTTGTATAGCCTGTATTGGGGATCCCTAAGCTTCTATTTGTGTAATGGACATCAATCATTGGCAGTCTGGTGACTGCCATTTTTAAGCGAATGTAATAAAATACATAGGATTACAAAAGAAACCAATTATATTGAAATATGATTATTAACAAATTTTTTAAAAAAAAGTTCACAGAGTCCAGGTTAAGAATTCCTAGACTCTTCCCCCCACCTCCTATTTAAGACAAAAAAAAAATTAAAACGAAGATACCCGGGCCACCTGGACTTGGGGGTCCCCCAGTCACCTACCTTATACCACGTGGTCAGTCTCAGTTGCCTCTATGACCCTGGGATACTCCCAGATTAGACAGACTAGTCAGAGATACGCCTTGGTGGAGTTGCATAGGTCTCTTTATTCTATCCTATTGTATGCTGTGCCGCCAGGTGTGCCATGCCTCCTTTTGTGCTATGTCCCATGCTCTCCCATGCTCCTCTGCCTTATATAGACTGTCCGTCTTCTCCTCATCATGTGCCTTAACAACAGTAGCCTGATAGGCTGGGGAGTGCTCCTCCTTTACTGGCACATGCTTGATGCCACCTGTGACCTTTGATACCACCTGTGACCTTTCATCCCCCCAAGACTCCCATGCCTGTGGGACATGGGACAGGGAGTGCTCAGTAAACAGGAAGTGTGGTCATGGGGGCAGAGCAAATGCATGGATGCCCCTTAGACCTGCTTTAAGTCTTCCTGTTTGCGAGGACACACTGACCAAGTTCAGACCTCTAGTCATTCAAGGCTTAAAGTGGCCCTTACAGAAGAGACAAAAGAAATTCAATAAAATCAAATCAACATTTAAAAAAACATGTTATAAACCCTCCAGACTATAGGAGACCCCCTCACACCAATGGACCTTCAAGTGCTTCTATCTGATGATGATGATGCAGACATTTTAGGCTTTGGAATCATTTTTTTCCAAAGTTCTCTTGCTTAAACTGTTGGAATGGTAAGGGCTATGTAGATTTCTTTCAAAACCTTTAACACAGCAGAGGCAGTGAGATGGAAACTATTTGCAAGCTGACCGGGAGGTGCCTTGTGTTAGGGATGTAAGCATAGTAGTTTGTGTTAAGACTGTTGCTGAAAAGAGAAAGCACACTGAGCAGAGCTGGGAGCAGCGTGCTGTCCCGGGGATTGGTGTAGGGAAACGAGAAGAGGCACCTTCAGTTTCTGACTCAATAATTAATTTTGCTGGGAGTCAGTCTTGTTGTAAGGCGTTGGCAGGAAGTCTTACTGTTCCTAAGAAAGAGGTAAGTGATCCGAAACCAAAGCAGGCAATTTCCAGGCCAGCTCCGTGTCTCACACAATCTGTGTCTACATTCACACCGTAGTATAGTAGTAGATGTTCCTATTGATAACCTAGAAATATTAAGTAATAAACGTTTGGCTTCAGTTTAGGCAATGAGAAGTTGCTGTTGGCAGGTATTTATTATGTTTTTTTTAGGGATTTACTACATGCCAGAAGTTGTATTAAGTGCTGGGAATGCAAAAAGTGGTCCCTGGCCTCACGGAGATCTTTTATTTTTTTGATAAAGGTTTATTGATAGCTTCTGTTTTATATTGCCTAAATATTCCTGTGTCAGTCTTCTACCTCTTCTCTCCCATCCCATATAACAAAGAAGTTAAATTTTTTTAAAACAAATTTTAGACAAATACTAAGACTTCAATATATAAGAAAAAAACATTATAAATTTAAATATAAAAAAGAAAAAATGTTATTCAAAGAATTTTTTTTTAAAGAGGTAGGAAAAAATCAATTCAGCAAAACCAATCAGCTCACAAAAAATAATCTGGAAACACATGCGATGATCCTTACCTATGGATTTCCTACCACTGCAAAGGAGTGAGGGATGATGTCTTCTCATATCTTCTTTGGGCTGTATCCTTCTTTGTAATTTTGCAACACTTTCTTTTGATGGTTTTATGGTGGTGGTTCTTTCTGTTGTGCTCATGTATCATTTACTTGACTGTATCAATTCAGGTAATTCTTTCCATGTTTCCCTTGTATTCACTATTTTTGTAATTTCCTACAGTTTAGTAGGATTCCATTACCTTCATGTTATCACATTTTGTTTAGCCATTCCCCAAAGTATATAGATACCTATTTTGTTTCCACTTTTTTGCTAGTGTAAAAAGTGCTGCTTTAGCTATTTTGCTGTATAGGAGGAACTTTCTTTTTATCAGTGACTTCTCTTGGGGTACATTCTAATGAGTGAGGCAGTTTGTAAATAATTATATGTGTGTGTGTGTGTATGTATATATGTGTGTGTGTGTGTGTGTGTGTGTGTATGTCTGTGTGTCTGTGTGTGTAGTTTAGAAAGGTTTGCACAAAAAGTTTTTTTTTAAAATTTTAGTATTTAAAACTGTTTACCTAGAAAATGTTCTAGAATAGTTACTACCTTACTTAGAATTGGGGATAACCCAGGTTGTATTTGCAGACAGCCGCAGGATTCAAATCCTCTGGCATTTCCTACATGACCGTGAGCAGTTGTTTTGACATCTCTTGGCCTCATCTGTAGAATGAGAGGATTCCCCAGCATGGGCTTTTGAAGTCCCTTTAGGTCAGAACTTGTGGTCCTATGATTCTTTGACGGCAAATAGATGAGAAAGTGAAAAAATGTTACTAGCTGTGTGTCAGGATTATAGATAAGGGTTGGGTGGACTATACGATATTGGGGTATATTCTGTTCTTAAATTTATGGCTCTTTTTTTCCTCTGGAGATTCAGGCGCTGAGGGGCTTCATGGAATAAAATACCAGATCAGGAAAGTAAAGTTAGTTGTGGTGTGTAGGGTCTTTGGGAGTGGCGAAAGATTGGATGCTGTGAGACTAGCTGTATGTTGCACATAGCAATCCACACCAGGTTTGAGGATTTTTGTACTTTTACAAACATTGCATTCCAAATGCCTATTATCTCCTAAGGGATGACTCCCAACTTGGCATTTAAAGCCCTCTGTAGCCCAGCTTCGGTCTACATTTCTAGATTTATTACGTATTACTCTTCTTCATGCACTCTAGTGTCTAGTAGAGAGCCAAATTGGTCCACTTGCTGTTTCCCAAACTCAGTGCTCCAACTTATTGTCTCTGCCTCCATGCCTAGAATATACTACTACATCTCAGCTCCTCTTGGCTTAGCTCTTGTGAGATCCTCCTGCTCGATTTTAATTCCTTCTGCAAAGCACTTTCACCAGTAACAACAACAGCAAAATGTGTTTTGTGGATTCCCGGGGTAATTTTTAATATGAGTATTATTACTACTTATGGCTTCATTAAAGAATTTTTAGCATGAATCCCTTGGGCTGTACCTGAACCACTAAATGGGAGCCACCAATCTATAAGGAACTCTTCTCAACCTCTCTAGTTAACGCTATGATTATTATCTTTCTCTTCAGATTACCCTGTAATTGCTTATCTGTGCTTGTGATGGATCCCTTCCAGTGGAATGGAAGGGCTGTTACATTTTGTCTGTTTCCCCAGGAAGCCATTTTGTTATCCATGTTAACCATTTGTTGCATGACTTGAGTACCATTTTTTATCTCTCGTAAGGGCTTAGTAAATACTTGGAGAATTGAATTTCAGGAAGGTGGGTTAGTCTTTTTACAAATCATCCCACCAAATAGAACTTAACCTTTGTCAACACTAAATAACTCCCCCACTGTAGACCAAGCAGTGGAAGTCATGAGCACCAGTGATTCAAAAACTACCCCAGATATTCATACAAAAAGGGGAAAAAAACAAAACTCAGAATTTTCTAAGTCCCTTGAAACCACCTTTATGATAGCTATAAAATTTTCTTGTGACTGTGGCAAAATTACCTGGCGACTGTCATTTGTCAAGAACTCACCCTTCTCAGCTTTCAGTGTGGGTAACGGCTGTAGTTTTGTTTCAGGGAAAATATTGATTCAGCCTTGAATCCATTCTAGTAAACTTTAAATACACACAGGTGGCTTCAGAGGTACATCTTCATCATTGAAGCTTGATTATTTTCATATGTCGATGGCCTCCATGATGCCTTCTCTGGTTCCCCTCCTTTCCTTCCTTGTTAGGTAATGACTTTCCCTCTTGACCCTCACATAACATTTGATTTTGTGGCTCTCCACTGCATTTCACCTGAATTTGTGTCTTATCCTTATAAACTCTCTCTGAGAACAGGGACTGTTTTATTCCTGATATAGATCTTTTATGTACCTAATTTTTTATGTATTGTCTCCTTCACTATACTGTAAAATTCCTGAGGGCCAGTATTGTCTTTTGCCTTTTTTTGTATCTCCCAGTGCGCATGGCACGTAGTAGGAATTTAATAAATGGTGATTGATTTTTGATTGATTGTTTATATTCTGCTTGCCTAGAGTCAACAGACACAGCTTTACCTTTGTATGTCCCTGAGATTCTCTTGGGAGTTTAGACAACTGCAGTCAACAAGTTACTAAGTTAAAATTTGTGAATGATAAAAAGCCGTCTTTCTAAAAAGAGTTTATTTTGTGGTTTCCCTCATTCTTTGGTTACCTGGACCTTCCCCCTTGTACTTTCCGTGTGGGTTTACTTTTAAGAGTTAATTTATAATATTACTCAAGTAATTCCATCCAAATAAGAAGTTAGGATTCTAGTTACTTAAAAATATAAGAGCAAATTAAACAAGGTAAGTAATTTGAAAAGCTTTGGGGTAAGGGTTTAAACATCTTATTGACCTTTTTGAAATTAGGCAGAACCTAATGTACTTTGGATGATGAAGTAACCAGATCTAAACTATTTTAAAAGATTTTATTTTTCAGTTAGCAAGTATTTATTTTGTCTCCTTTTTCTTTCTCCCTCATTGAAGGGGCAAAACAATAACAAAATTTTGTAAGAAATATATATATATATATATATATATATATATAGCTTGACCTTAGTATAAAGGGACAGGGGTAGGAGTGGGGGAAGTATATGATGGTGGTTATATTGGAGACAAGCCTAATGATTTGTTATTATGGGGGAGAATGGGATGTGACCCATATTTCCAGTCTCACACTGGTTAATTACATTCTTCTTGGGCTTATGCTGTGGCAGGGACCCCCACTTTTGAAGATCACTGTTTTAGATTATTGTGGTCAACTCTGGAAAGTTTTAAAACATTGCAAAAAAAAAGTCTTAGCATCTGATAAACTTTA
The DNA here is from genome assembly GCA_028646575.1 of Pseudocheirus occidentalis. Classification (NCBI taxonomy): domain Eukaryota; kingdom Metazoa; phylum Chordata; class Mammalia; order Diprotodontia; family Pseudocheiridae; genus Pseudocheirus; species Pseudocheirus occidentalis. The sequence goes on from JAQQSW010001940.1 coordinate 6,588, forward strand.
TTCATCTTTTCTTTTGGACTTAAAATGTTGGGCTAATTTCAAAATGATTTTATTCTTTTTAAGTACATGCGTGGTCGACTGCATTGGTATGGAATGTCCAGTGTGTCACACACCTGCCTGGATACAGGACTTGAAGATAAACAGACAGTTAGAAAGCATGATCCAACTTTGCAGCAAGCTTCGGAATCTGTTGCACAATACCTCAGGTACAGGTGAGAAGGATTTCTTGGGGTCTCTTGGTAAAAATGGCTTGCTATATTTACATGGCCACTTTGTTTGCCTCACCTGGAAGAGTCACACAAAGGGAGCTGAATAAGTTCTTTTTGTCCCTGTTTCCTCTCCCACTACCTGTCCCTGTCCCTCTGCCACCCTCCCCCCCAAAAAAGAAAAAAAATAAATTTGACTTAGAAATACTTCAAAGCACTCTAATTCTACAGTTAGACTCCTGAAAAAACTATAGGATGGTGGGATTTTTTTTTTTCTGTGACATTGTTTACTTCATTAAAACATACTTTTGAGCATGTTTGGACAAAAGCAATTGACAGTATTCTATATCAGTTGGCTTGTTTTGAAGAGAAGTAGAATCCAATATTCATTGTTCTTCCGTAATAAAATTGTGGTTGGCTGGCCCAAGGTGTTTTTAGATTTGGTTTATTAACCAAATGCACGCCTCGCATGCTTACTCCAGAGAACTAATTAGGGATGAAAAGACAGTACGGTGATTGGAGTTTCCCAGTAACTGAATTTTGGAATCCTTGTTTTTTTATTGACCAGAGTGCTTCCTTCCTTTTCTCTGTGGGAGAGCATCTTCTAAATTGACACCTGCCATAGTGATTGATGTAGAATGGCAAAGCTGCTCAATGCTACTCTTATCTTTTGTTCTTAAATTCCTAATGGGGTGTTTTTGTCCAATGCAAAATAGGAGATTGATTGTCCAAAATGGCTTGATACAATGGAGAAGGTGATATCCAAAGACTTGAGTTTGGACCCTGACTCTTTCATGGACCACCTGTTGTCACCATTTTCATTATAGAAAAATGAAAAATTACAGATCTCAAGAAGGAAGAGACCTTGGAAGTCAACTTCTAAAGTCATTCAACCTAGCTATACTTCTCTGTATTCTTGAGACGCTTTTCAGAGTGTAGACTCTGCAGTCAACACATTACTAGGGTTTTTTGTTTTTATTTTATTTTTTGACATATGAGGAAACCAAGGCCTCTGGAGCTTCAGTGAGTAAGTAAAAGAAATAGAATTTGAACCCCAGATGCTCTGAGTCTAATTTCTCTAATCCTCAGTTCACTTATCTTTAAATTAGAGATAATAACATCCATAGTAACTTCCTTTCAAGGTTATTCCATTGGTACAAATGAATAATGATGCTAAAGTGCTTTGGAAACTTTAAATGTCAGCTGTTGTTGACTTTCTGTTTGTGTTTCAAGAACCTATGACTTCATCACCTTTACTGATGTGGATCAGAATTCCTCTAAAGCTTTATTTTTGGTAAACTTGTCTTTAGTGTGCTGCTGAAAAAATGTGTCGCTGGTGAACAAACCTCCAGTGATGATTTAACTCAATGAGCTTGGTTTTTCCGATGGACAACATAATTTGTCACTTAAAGTTTTTCCAGTTTGGATAGGACCTATTTGGATTAGTATTCCTCTCTTGCAGCCTGGTTAGCTATTTCATGGTCTAAAAGGAGATTTCACCTTTAGTCATACAGCAAGTTAGCTACGGTGATGAGCTAGTATTTTTAAGGTAAATTTTTATTTAAACAATTTGTTTCACATTGTCGTAACTTCCCCTTTCCTTTCCATCCCAGAAAATCATCCCATATGACAGAGAATATTTTGTTATTTTTATTCTGAATTTTTTAAACACCAAAAATGTTGGAACAGTTTCATAAGAAGATAAAAAGATTGTATAAGAAACCACAAGACTTTTACATACAGCTTGCTTGTTTTAAAAGAGTGTATTTATTATAAAGGATCGCTCTCAAGGAGGGCAAAGGGGAAGGATACTTGGGAAAGCTACGATCATGTTAAAAAACACATCAAAAAAAATTTATTTTTGAGTAGTATAGAATACATCCAACATGTTACTTTTTAAAAGCCTTTTATCTGTTTTTCTCCTGAACTTCATGTTTTTAATTAAATTTTATCTTTTCAGTAAGGAAAAGTCTGCTTTGTCTCCCTCCTACCTCATTACAAACATTTATAGTCAAGCAGAAGAAAATTTCACATTAGCTATGTTGTCCTATATTTATACATGCACACATATAAGCATGTCCACACATGCAATACATGTCCACACATATAAACACCCATAAGCACACACATATATATGCACATACATATATGTATACATGCATATTTGAAGTCTCTAAAGAAGAGTACATAGAGTATGTGGGTTCATGTATACATAAAACTTTATATTACATATGATTTTTAAAAATAAGATTTTGGTGTAGTGATTGGTTTTATTGATTGATTTTTTTTTTCCTTTTTAAACATTTTTAATAAAATAGTCTTTATCAGACAGCTGTGAAAAATTTAGGCTATAAACATACGTGTACCTGTATTTCATAATGTATCTCTCCAAGTCAGTGCAGATAATGAATTGCTATCCTTGGTACTGGCCAGCTAAATGAATAGGAAAATACTGAATGACTTGAAAATAAACTATCCTCTCAGTCTTAGATGGGAGGTCATAGTATTATTAGGCAAAGACGGCACACACGTAGTATGTGGAATACACTTAACGTATGTAAGTCTAAAAGATATATATAAACATATACACACTTTCATGTTCACTTTCATTGTCAGTGATACTTCTTCCTGGAAAGAGTGGTATGTGACTGGTTGTTCTGTGCCCATAGCTTGTATTGATTAATGGCCCTATTGTGGTTTGAAGTTCTGCTCCTTTGCTTTATAGACTCCACGGTATTTTTTTTTAATTGTTGTTGTTCCTCCAGTCCTTCCTGTTTAACTGATTTCAGCACGGCAAACTGTGTGGCATCCGTTAACTGACAGAAGTAATTGTTGGATCCACGGTGAAGTAAAATGCCCCTTAATGACATGACATCTGAATCAGTCAGTAAGCTTTTGTAGGTGCCCTGTTGTGAGCGGCAGGGAAGATTTCTTAGGGGAGGTTCTCCACAGGTGAGGGGGAGCCTGAGGAAGTTTGCTTTTAAAACTTCAGAAAAGCAGATACTGATGGATCCCCGGTGATGCCAGAAACCTTGTTGTGTGTGCCTTCTTTACCTGGTTGGAAGCCTCCCATCTGAGACAGAGGGGAGAGTTCATTCTCAAAAGTCATTCAGCATTTTCCTGTTCTTTCAGATGGCCAGTATCAGAGTATTGGTCATTATCTTCACTGACTTGGTGAGGTGCCTCACGAGATGAATTAATGCTTCATCGTTTGGATGCGTCCTAGAGTCGTTAGAATTGGATTTTTAAATTATATTTTATGTATTTTTCAGTGAGCAAAAGTCTGCCTTCTTTCCCACCAAAATGAGAAAAAAAGTAAAACAAAGCTTGTATTACAAATGTGTATAATCAAGTAAAACAAATTCCCACATTGGCCATGTCCCCCCCAAAATCTGTGTGTATACAGTAGTATATGTACTATATAGTATTATGGGATATTATATATAATAATAGTATAATTATTATACATACTGATGTATCATATATTAAGGTATATTACATATTTAATATATTTAACTTTAATATTACATATGTAGACATATACACATGTATATTCTCATGGAGTGAATTTAATAAATGCTTCTTGACTTACTGTAGGTGTTTAATGCATGGTTACTGAATGATTGACTATCTTTAAGATTGCTTCTGGTAACCACATACTGCTATCTGTGTTTTGACAGAGAGGTAGGTGGTACGCCTGGATAGAAATTGAGATAGATACACACTCACACACACACACACACACACACACACACACACACACACACACACACACACATACACACTCTCTCTTTTTCTCTCTTTCTCTCTCCTCCATCTATGTATATATTTATGCAGATGTGTACACATATATCCACACACATGTGCACACACATACCCCTCTACTTCCAAATATAGATGGAACCTGCAGAATTAATCCAATGGAATGGTCAAAATTCTCCCACATTTTCTTCATCTTACAAAAAAAAAACCCCACAACAAAAAAACCTGTATTTGACAATTTATCTTCCAAATGAACCTTATTACTTGCATTTACTATAAAATATATAATTACTGTAATTAAGGTGGGTAATTAGGAAGAACTTGTCAAATCATGGACATAGTATATGGCAGAGTAGAGATAAAGGAGCCTGATTTATAGTATTGCTTTCCAGAATGAGCTTCTAAATACTCAAGCAGATTTTCCTCGGTTCAGTGTACTTTAAAGAGAAGAGATTGTCTGTCATAAATTTTCCTGACAGCCATTTATGGATAATTTTACCTTATTCTTTATAACATAAGCTGGCTTCTTCCGCTAATGGCATTAAATTTAAAGGCTTTTTTTTTTTTAATGTAAAATTTTCACTTGCCTCTTGTCCTTGTTTTAAATCAGACCTTGCAGGTGTTGGTCAGTTCCTTTTAAGCAAATGTCAATGCTAGGGGGACAGTAAGAAAGATTAAGTTTGATTATGCTTTCATAAGATAGCAATGTCCCCTTTTTTCCTTCTGTTTTCTAGTATGGAGAGAAGGGCTGGCTTTCCTTTAAAGCAGCGGTTCTCAGCCTGTGGGTATGTTCAGCTAAAATACATCCTGCATATCAGATATTTGCATTATGATTCATAATAGTAGCAAAATTACAGTTAGGAAGTAGCAACGAAAATAATTTTATGGTTGGGGGTCACTGCAACACGTGGAACTGTATTAAAGGGTCATGGCATTAGGAAGGTTGAGAACTACTGCTTTAAAGAATGTTTCATGTGTGTTGTCATATTTTTTCTGTAATAGCTGAAGGTGAGTGTTTGAATAGTGGTGTATGCATGTGTGTATTTTCATAGAGCTGAATTTTTCTCGACTTAGAAGATAATCATTCTTCAGTGAAGCTTTTAATGTTGCACAAATGGTAGCCAAGCACTTCTCTTTGATTTTTAATAAAGGACTAGTTTGTCAAAGAGATTTCTCAACTTGTGTTGTGAAACTCATAATGGAGAGTAATTGGAAAGGCACACAATTTTCATCGTTACACCCCCCTTTGATGCAGATTAATGATAGCTAAGCCACATTTCCTAATTGCTTCTCTTTCTCTCTGCTTTGTTATTGCATTAAGAGAAAAATTTGGAAAAGTCGCTCCCTAGCTGTCCATATATCTCCATCTCAGTATTTTATGATCTATCCTGAAATGAGTAGATTCAAGGAGGGCAGTTTTGTTTTTCACATCAGTGTTAAGAAACTTTGTTTTGGTTTTATGAAAGGGGAGAACAGTTGTATGAATGGAGACCCATCTGATGCATGAATATGTTATACTATTACATGAATATTTGCTTATAAACACTGGTACAGCTATGAATAGTTTTGGTTGTGTACCAGTAGAATAGACTTGAAAAAAAAAGTTTTTGCTATTTCTGTCCAGTGGGTAACTAACTCCAGGCCTAAAAGTCAGGTTTGCCAACGTGTTCTCTTTTTAGGTGTTAGAATACACATTTAGATAGGCAGCATTGTGTGTGGGTCTGGGTCAGCTATGTCTTAGGTGCCTAACAGGAGATGTAGAGCTGGCAGGGACCTTGTGGACTTCTATTCAGTCATTAATTTTACAAATAAGGAAACAGACCAGTGAGGTGAAATGATTTCATTGTCCAAGGTCAGACAGGGCAGCAGTGGGTGAACTGGGATTCGAACTCAGGTCCTTTGACAATCTAGTGCCTTTACAGTACCACTCTGCCTCCATAACGTAAGGGAATTTCCTTAACAAATCTTACCATGTGCATATCAGTTATTAATGCATAGAAAAATCCTGATTTTTACCTGATGAGTTAAATTAGACAGTAGTCACAAAATAGGTCAATCAGTAAACATTTATTAAGCTCCTACTATGTTCCAGGCACTGGAAATTTAGACTCTTACTGCTGCCGACTGTTCTTTTATTTAACAGCAGTTGATTGCCGAGTGGAAAGAGCATGTTGTCCTGGTAGATTGAAGCCTTTAGGGGCTCTTTTCTGTAGGAAGGTTTAATTAAGCCTGTTTTAAACACTTCTTTTGGGACTTTGGAGAAGTATGACATTTTCCATGCCTTTTGTGTTTTTATGTATGCATGCATTGATATATATACGCAAAACCTTTTCCATGCCTTTCATGTATGTATGTATATATAAAACTTTTCTATGCTTTCTCTGTGTGTTTTTTATATATATATATATATATATATATATATATATATATACATATATATATATATCCTTTTCTGTGCCTTTTGTGTATATATGCATGTATACATATATAACTTTTCTATGCCTTTTGTGTATATCTATGTATATATACTATATAAGACCTTTTTATGCCTTTTATATATATGTGTGTATATATATATATATTCTATTCCTTTTGTGTGTACTTGTGTGTACTTGTGTATATAGAAAAAACTTTCTATGCTTTGTGTATACACACACATATGTACATGATTGCTAAGGGGTTAAATTAAATCCTTATAATTCTAAATCAATCTCCCTCCCATATGTCCTTTGGAACATTCTGTGTTTTGACCTCTCTAGAGTGGAGATTTTATCAGAAGAGATTTCTTTTAAAGTCTCCTTATCACTGGTGAAAAGGTCTTGTTGAATTTAGACATAAAACCTCTCTCTATGTGATTCCCAATCCTGCCCTTTCCATTCCCACCTTACTTTGGATTTCAGGTTTTTTCATCTTGATAACTTTGTTTCTGGACCTTATAATATTGTGATATGAGATGTTGCATGACATAGTGAGTGGGATCTTGTTCCTGAAATCAATAATGAGCCTATGGTTCCTCTCTCAGAAGAATGTATGAAATAAAATGCATAAGATTATGAAGGAAACCAGTTATATTCAAAGAGTTATCAATAGATCAGTAACAATACATAAATTTATGGACCCCAAATTAAGTACCCCTGATACAGAAGTTGGATTTAAGTTGAGACTTGAAGTAAGGAATTCTGTGAAAGAAACCTGGGTTCAGGGCCTAGCTGTGAGATTCTCAAGCTTTGTGACCTTGGGTAAATCACTTAACCTTGCCATGCTTCAAGTAACTAAGACCGTAAACTAGGGAAAATTCTGCATGGGTAAAAAGAGTTTCCACACTGGCAGATGGTGATGTTAATGAAACCACCAATGCAATGTCTGAATCCAACTCCCTCTCCCCATCCCCAGCACCCTCCAAATATAAACATATGAGAGAAAGAGAGACAGAGATAGTTAATAATAATTATTATTATTATATATGTATACACACAAGTATATATTTTTAACATTTGATTATAGAACTTTAAATTCTAGATTCTTTCCCCATGTGTAGTTACATAGAACATCTCCACAATGGAAACATTGTAAGACTGATTATATGTCCCTCCTTCCTATCCCGCCCTCCCCCTCCCCCCCGTTCTATTCCCTACCCTGTCCCTTTACAGAAGTGTGTACTTTCAGCAACCCTCCCCTCCATCAACCCCCCTCTCATCCCCATCTCCCCTACTCTCCTGTGTGGCAAGATACTCAGTTTAGAGTTTATGTCATTCCTTCTCTAAGCCAAATTTAATGAGAGTAAGGTTCACCCTTTCCCTTTTGCCTTACTGTTCTTCCCCTCCACTGTAACAGTTATCCTTTGCCTCTTCTATATGAAACGATTAAACCCCATTCTGTCTCTCCCAGTCTCCTCTCATTCTTATCCTCTCCCACCTCAGAATTTCACCTTTTAAAGTATCGTCCCTTCCTATTCAATTGATCCTGTGCGCCCTCTATGTACACATATATACACATACTCGGATATGAATTCATACGCATGTGTAGACCCTCCTATATAGACGTATGTATATGTATAAGTATATATACATTTGTATTCCCTTCACCTATTCTCATACTGAGAAAAGTTTCATAAGTTACAATTATCATTTTTCCATGTTGGCTTGTAAATAGTTCAACTTTGATAAGTTCCTTATGATTTCTTTTCCATGTTTATCTTCTCGTGCTTCTTGTATTTGAGTGTCAAATTTTCTGTTCAGTTCTGGTTTTTTTCAGCAAGAATGTTTGAAAATCCTCCACCTCACTGAATGACCATATTTTCCCCTGGAACATTATACTCAATTTTGCTGGGTAGGTGATTTCTTGGTTTTAATCCCAGCTCCCTTGGTCTCCAGAATATCATATTCCAGCCCTTTCGGTCCCTTAATATAGAAGCTGGCAGTTTCTGGGTTATCCTGATTGTGTTTCCAAAGTATTCAAATTGTTTCTTCTTGGCAGCTTGTAGTATTTTCTCCTTGGTGTGGGGATTCTGGAACCTGGTTGTAACATTCCTAGGAGTTTTCTTTTGGGGATCTTTTTCAAGAGGTGATTGGTGAATTCTTTCAAGTTCTCTTTTGCCCCCTGAATCTAAAACATCAGGGCAATTTTCCTTGAGAATTTCTTGAAGGATGCTTTCTAAGTTCTTTTTT
>JAQQSW010001941.1:0-15197 GCA_028646575.1 Pseudocheirus occidentalis
AAAAAAAAATATGTAAAGAGGAACCAAATGGGATTTGCTTTCAAATTATATTCTATTTCTTTGATAATAAATTGACTTTAAACTAGTATGACTAACTTATGCTGTACAGTGCTACATGAAGTTCATGACCTTATTGCATTTCATGTTTACTATTTAGACTGGGTGAATGATTTTATGATAATATTAATCATTCCACATCCTATCCATTATTTTATATCATATTATCTAATTATCCATTATCCAAAATCCATTAAAAATGTGTATAGTGGAAAATTCTAATGCAATACTAAGTAATGATAGTTTAATGCTGCTAACACTTTGCCTAACACTATGAAGTGAAATAGACTACCTATTTTCACATTTCAACTGTTCAATATAATTTTATATGAAAAGATCTAAAAGCACAAGACTAGAATTAAATCTTTAATCTTTACTTTGGAAAAACTGAAAAAAAAAGCCAAGAAAGATTTAAAACAAACAAGGAATTAAATAGAATAAAAAGTACTGCTGCAAGATAACTAGAATAAGAGCAACTAATGTGGTTCCATGGCATCACTAGGAATTTTGAACCCTGAAGCCAAAATAACTGAAACCCTTTGCACTGAGAAACACTGTTCAGAATGAGAAGGTGGTAGCTCTGCCATCCTCCATTGGAGGAATGTGTTCTATTCTGAGTATGTGCCACATTCAAGGAGGAGCACTGGTAAGTTGTCAAGAGGAGGGTCACGAGGGAGGTGATGGCCTGTAAATCAGAGTACAAGAGAATCAATTGGAGGAACTGGAGAGGTTTAGTCCAGAGAAGAGAAGATTTAAAGGGGACATAACAGACGGATTTCCAGATGGAGATTAGTCTCATCCAGAGAAGCTAAGTGTGTATCCTTATTCCATATTCTTGTTCCATATTCTGTGTTAGAGCAAAGTAATCCTTACTAAATGTAGATGTAAATAAAGTAATCCTTATTAAATGTTCAATGACTGGCCAGTGCCTCATTCACTCCACCATAAAACTAATATAATAATATTATAATTATAATAAAAACTAATCATAAACACCATCAAATGAAATAAGAGTATTGGCACTGGAGCCTCTCCTACAATACATGGAGAATGTCTCATCATTTGGTCTCTAGAATCATGAATTGTCATTGTATTGATCACAGCTCTTGTAATTCTCAAAATTTACAGTGGTGATATTATTATAGAAATTATTCCTTGGTTGTGCTAATTTCATTTTTATTGGTTTACAAGTTTTCAAAATTGTTCATTTTTATACTATAGTATAAAAGTAGTATAAATTGTCATTGTATAAATTGCCTTTTGTTTTTTTACCTTGCACCAAATTCATAAATGTCTTTACATGTATATTTAAAATCATCTGTTGCCTTATTAATTTATTTTTAAAAATATTTTAATCAGCCCAAATGTGATTTTTTACCCTTCCATCTGGCTCTCTACCTCCCACTCCACATTTACAAACAGAAAAAAAGCAAAACTCATACAAACATATAATCCATCCCAAAAAAAATTCTACATTGTTTATACTTTTTTTAAATGTTTTCTGTTTCATTCTGCATTCTGAGTCCTTTATCTCTCAGGAGGTGGATAGCATGTTTCATATTCAGCCCTCTGGAATCATGGTTGGTCATTACATTGATAAGAGATCAGCATAATATTATGTCATTGCATTTATAAACTATAACTTCGTCCATTCCTTGATTTATGGATAACCTCCCATCGGGGACCACCTCAAAAAGAGCTAACTAATATTTTTGTACCTGCTGAGTTTATTTCACTTAGAACAATTCCCTTTTTGGGGCAGCTAGGTGGCACTGCTGGACCGGGAGTCAGGAAGATGAATCTTCCCGATTTAAAATCCAGCTCCAGATACTTGCTAACTGTATGACCTTGGGCAAGTCACTTAACCCCAGTTTTCTCATCTGCAAAATGAGCTGGAGAATGAAATGGTGAATACTCCACTATCTGCCAATAAACCCAACATGTGAGGTCATGAAGAGTCGAACACAACTGAAACGATTGAGCAAAAATCCCTTCTTTAAGCTACCCTCTGTTTAACTCCCCTTCCCCTTCTCCCTCCTATTTCCCTGGTGTGTGAAATGTATTTCTATATCTAGTTCTAGGTGCATGTAGTCTTTCTTTTGACCAGTTCAGATGAAAAAGAGGTTCAAGTGTCTAGTTGCTTCCCCTCACTTGTTTGTACAGATGTCTACTTGTTGACCTTGATTATGTGAGATAATTTCTTAACCTTCCTTTCCTTCTCCGCCCCCTAACCCCACCCCCGGCCCTTCACCCAATGTATTCTTCTTCCCCTTGCTTTCTATTCTTTTCCCAAGATCATCAAGGCATAACAGAACCACACTCTCAGGCCTTGTCTAATTGGACTGTGTCTATGTTCCTTGATGATGGTGGGGTTCAGTGGGGACAGATATATCATCTTCTCATATATAAATATAAGCACTTTATCCTTATGTAGCTTTATCATTGTTTATTTATATTTATCTATTTGGATATTTACCTTTTTTACCTTTTTACATTTATCTTTTCTATGAACGTTAAAAATTTTCTCGACATGGAACTGGGAAAAAAATAGAATACTATGAAAATATTTTTACCTTTTTATGTTTCTCTTCACTCCTATGTTTGAATTTGTTTCCTCACAACTTGGACGTCCTCTATTTTGTTAAAGGTCTACTTATTCCCCTGTATATACTCAGTTTTGCTAGGGAATTTATTCTCGGCTATCAGTTCATACGGTTTGCTTTCTTAAATTTTGTAAAATTTTTGTAAAAGTTTTCTGCTTCTTTATAATAGCAGTTGCTAACATTGTACAATGACCAGCTTTGATAGACTTAACTCTTCTCAGCAATACAAAGATCTAAGACAATTCCAAAAAACTCATGATAGAAAATGTTAACTATACCCAGAGAAAGAACTATAAAATCTCAATGTAGATCAAGGCATATGATTTTCTCTTTTTTTTTTCTTCCTCATAGTTTTTCCCTTTTGTTTTGATTCTTCTTTCACAACATGACTAATGTGGAAATATGTTTAATATGATTGTACATGTATAGTCTATATCAGATTGCAAGTCATTTTGGGGAGGGGAGAATGGAGGGAGGAAAAAATTCTACAAAATCTTGTAGAAGTAAATGTTGAAAACTAAAAACAAATAAATAAACAAAATTTAAAAAAATTATATGGTTACTAAATCACACATGATCCTGAATATGATTCCTAGGTATTTGAATTCTTTCTTTTGGATTGCTTGCAGTATTTTTTCTTTGACCTGGAATCTCTGGATTCTGGCTATGATGTTCTGAGAGTTTTCATTTGGGGTTTCTTTCAGGAGGTGACCAGTGGATTCTACTTCTACTTTGCCCTCGGGTTCTAAAAAAAAAAAATCTGGGCAGTATTGTTTTAAGATTTCTCAAAACAGGAAATCTAGGATTTTCTGGTGACCAGATAGTTCAATTCTTCAGTTCTTTTCTACTCAGTCTGTTTTCCAGATCAGTTGCTTCTGACATGAGACACTTTACATTTTCTTCTGTATTTTCAGTCATTTGATTTTGTTTTGATATTTCTTGTTACCTCACAGAGCCAATGGTTTCTATCAAGTCTACTCCAACTTTCAGGAATTTGTTGCTTGGACAAGGTTTTGTACTTCTTGTGCCAAGCTCTTAAGTCCCTTTCCAATTCCTTCTTCCATAACTCTTGTCTCTTTCCCAGTGTTTTCCTCGAGTGCTCTCATTTCATTTATAAAAACATTTTCATTCTTCTTAAACTCACACCTTTGTCACTGCAGAGTCTCTGCTGAGCTGCTGCTCTCTGCAGATCTCCCCCTGTGATGTAGCATCTTCCTAGAGCACTGGAAGGGACTATTAGATATTTAACTTGATAACCCTGGTGTGTATCTTTAGTTCTTTTCTGAAATGAATCCCAGAAAGCTAGCTGGAGGAGCCTTTAAGCTTATTTAAAATTTCTTTTCTCCCATTGCCTCTCTTGGTACCTCAGCCTAAATTTGTAAATGAATCATGACCTGGAATTTTAACTTCTTTTGTTGTTGTTGAGTCATTTTCAGTCATGTTTGACTCTTTGTAACCTCATTTGGGGCTTTCTTGACAAAGATACTGGGGTGGTTTGCCATTTCCTTCTCCTGCTCATTTTACAGATGAGAAAACTGAGGCAAACAAGATTAAGTGACTTGCCCAAAGTCACATAGCTAGTAAGTGTCTGAGGCCAGATTTGAACTCAGAAAGATGAATCTTCCTTACTCTAATCCTGGTGCTCTATCCACTGCACCCCCATTAATTTCTATTATATCTTATATACACTCTCTTATCCTCTGCAACTTTTGTCCAATTATCCTAGAAATCCTCCTCTTGGTGTCAACCCAGCAGACTGAATACCTTCCCCTAGATCTCCTGACATTACTCTATCATCACTGAGGCATATGGACTTACTTATTATCCTCTCTCTTGTCATTCTCTCCATCGTTTATTCCTTACTTCTGCTATAATGCCAGTCCACTTCCATTTCTGATCATACAACTCTATTGCTATTTTTGTGAGAAATCTGTTACTGGAAATGTAAGACAATCCACTAAATACCTACAATGTTCCTCTCCATTACCCTTTGTGTGATGTATTTGTTTCCCTAACAGGGTATTCCACAGTTTATAACCATACAGCATAATTGAGGAAATATTGCTATTTAAAATATGGGACTTTGTTTTAGAGAGAAGTTTGAGATCACTGACAATGTTGCGCTATTTCTCAAATACAATCCAATCTTGTTATTCCCACCCACACCCATTCAATTTGAGGCTTAGTTCATCATTGATTTGAAATGTCTGTTCAAGATATATACGTAGGTTATATATAGACCATAAGTGTACCAGCATACTTAGCATACATTGTAAGTATGCAGGTGGATGGCATGTGCATGTACAAGCATGCACACACACACACACACACATTCAACATATATACCTATGGATTAGATTTATGGGCTGTCTATAACTATTGCATACCACAATTTTGATAATAAGCAATTCTTTATCCATTTGATGTTTCCTGTGTGAATCTCATTTAAGAGGTGCTTTGAGGGGCGGCTAGGTGGCGCAGTGAATAGAGCACAGGCCCTGGAGTCAGGAGTACCTGAGTTCAAATCCAGCCTTAGACACTTAACACACACACACACACACACAAAAAAAAAACTAGCCGTGTGACCTTAGGCAAGTCATTTAACCCCAACTGCCCTCAAAAAAAAAAGATTAAAAAAAAAGAGGTGCTTTGATTTTCCAGGGCTCCACACAATTAGAACAACACAAAATCACAATGGGGAAAATAAATGTAAACAGATAATGAAATCCTATATCTACAGGTTTTACAAAAAAAGGAGATGGGGGGGAGAGGACTTAGGGTCAGGATTAGGATGTATAAATCAAAACATGAATTTTAGATTATTAAAAGAGGTATCAGAGGTGATGTTGTATAGTAGACAGTGAGCTGGCCTTGAAACTAGGAAGACCCACGTTCAAGGGCTGTATTGGCCACTGTGTGATCCTCAGTACATTATTCTTTCACCCCTGATCTTCTTCATGCTCAGTGAACAACTCAGTGAAGTCTCAGGACTTCAATGATTATCTTCAATGATTATCTTTATTATGAGTTTCCCATCACAAACTGTCCTAGTCTAATTTCTCAATCAGTTTGAGGACATTTGGATATTCCTTACCTCAAACCCAACAAATCCAAAAGCGATCAGATCATATCCTCAATAAACTTATTCCCCTTTCCATTTCTGTCAATGGCACCACATCCCAAGCTAGAAACTAAATTCATTCTTGTTTGCTCCTCCTCTGTCTTCTCTAATATTCATTAGTCCCCAATTCAATACCAAATTCTGTCATTTTTTTCCTACATAATTGATCAAAAAGCATTTTAAGGAACTACAATGTGCTAAAATACTATGCTATGCACTAGATACAATAACCCTCAGACTTACTTCTTTCTCTCCATTCTTTTCCACCATTTGTCCTTCCTACCTAACAGAACTATTATAGCAGTCAAATACCTGTAATACATTCTACTTTCCGCCACTCTTAGGTTGTACTTCAAGAAGGGTAGGTGAGAATTCAATATATGAAAAGACCAAAGGAGGAGGATATTCCAGGAATAGAGGCCAGTAAGAGGAAAATCATAGGGCAGAAAACCTCAGGATATGTTCTCATAAATGGACAAGGAGCAATTTGACTGGAGTGTTGGGTCTATGTTCTGATACTAACAAGCTATGTGAGGTAGGGCAAGTCACTTAACTTCTCAGAGAAGAATAAAATGAGATAAAAGCAGAAAAATACTTATTGTACCTATTTATGTACATGCTATATTCCTTCTATTACTTTATAAATACAGACAAGGATGTTGTTTCTCAGATTTGTATCCCTAGTTCCTAGCATAGTACTACACACATGGGTAATAATGTTTATTGAATTGATTAGTATTTGTGAATGTGTGTTGTAAATGCTAAAGCACTACTATCATTACTGTGCCATCACTCTTATATAGATTCCCATTAATTAATTTCTGGTTTAAGGCAATAGCATCCTGCTTCTCAGTTCCTGTCTCCCCCAATATATTGTATATATTACTGCCAGAATAATAAAATAACTATATTATATCATTCCCATCTTCAAGAATCTACGATTACTCTTTATTTTCTGTCAGCTCAAGTCTAAAACCTACCTAAAAACTTTCTATAACCAAATCACTAACATATCTTTGATTCTATTGGTACAGAAAACTCCCAGTATGGGAATTCCTTCCACAAAAGCAAATAGATGATTTATCTGTGACTTATAGTCTTGGGCACCTGACCAGAGCCCTAAGAGATTATGTGCTGTTAAAAGTTCTGCCAGAAAATTTTAAAAACTCAACAGTGGCCAATGAATTAGAAAAGATCAGTTTATGTCCCAATCCTCAAGAAGAGTAATGTCAAGGAATGTTCAAATTACCAAAAAATTGCACTCCTTTCACACACCAACAAGGTTATACTTAAAATTCTGCAAGCTAGGCTTCAGTAATATGTGAACCAAGAATTACCAGAAGAGTAGTCTGGTTTTTTTAAGAAGCAGAGGAACTAGAGACCAAATTGCCAACATTCATTTGATTATGGAAAAAGCAAGGATGTTCCAGAAAAACATCCACTTCTGTTTCATTCACTACACTAAGCCTTTGAATGTGTGGATCACAACAAAATGTGGCAAGTCCTTAAAGAGATCAGATTATCAGATCATTTTACTTGACTCCTGAAGAACCTCTATGCACACTAAGAAGCAACAGTTAGAACCAAATGTGGAACAACTGATTGGTTTGAGATTGGGAAAGAAGTTCAACAAAGATGTATATTGTCACCTTATTTATTTAATTTATATTCAGAGCACATCATGTGAAATGCCAGGCTGAATCAATCAAAAACTAGAATAAAGTTTGCTGAGAGAAAGATCAAGAATCTCAGATATGCAGATAATACCACTCTGATAGCAGAAAGCGAGAGTAAAAGAGGAGTGTAAAAGTTGGCTTAAAGTTTAACATCAAGGGGCAAGCTAGAATAGAGAGCACCAGCTGGAGTCAGGAGGACCTGAGTTCAAATACAGCCTCACACACTTAACATTTACTTACTGTGCGACCTTTGGCAAGTCACTTAACCCCAAATTTCCCTGCCTTCCCCCCTCCAAAAAGACAAAAAATAACTTAACATCAAAATAACTAAGATCTTGACAACTGGTCACTTCCTAACAAACTGAAGGATAAGAAATGAAAGCAGTGTCAGATCTTATATTCTTGGGTCCAAAGATCATTGTAGAGGATGACTAGAGCCATGAAATTAAAAGACACTTGTTCCTTGGAAGGAAGGTTATGGCAAATGTGAACAGTATACGAAAAAGCAAAGACACCACCTTGCTGATAAAGGTCTGGGCAGTCAAAGCTATGGTTTTTCTGGTACCTATGTAGAGCTAGCTGTTAGAATTGGGTTGTAAGGGAAGCTGAGCACCGCAGAACTGACAATTTCAAATTGTGCTAGAGAAGACTTTTGAGTCCCTTGGACAGCAAAGAGATCAAATCAGTCAATACTTGAAGAAATTAATTCAGACTGTTCCCTGAAGGTCAAGTACTGAAGCTGGAGCTTAAATACTTTGGCCACAGAATGAGAAGACAGGACTCACTGGAAAAGACCCTGATGTTGGGAAAGTTTGAAGGCAAAAGGAAAAGGGGATGGCAAAGGATGAGATGGATAGACAGTGTCATGGAAACAATGAACACGAGCTTGGACAGACTTCAGGAGATAGTAGAGAATGGAAGGTCCTGGTGTACTACAGTCCATGGGATCAAGAAGAGTTGAACATGACTGAATTACTGAACAACAACCACAGTATGTGTCAGAGGCAGGGTTTGAATCTTCATCTTTTTTAATGAGAGGCCACACAATATAGTGGAAAGCTCCCTAGACTGAGACTCAGAAGACTTGGGTTTGGGTCTATGTCCTGATACCAAGCTATGGGACACTGAGCAAATCACTAGGCCCCTCAGAACCTTTTCTTCATTGATGAAATGGAGATAAAGATACTTCCGCAACTATCCCATAGGACTGTTGAATGGGCAGCACACTTTAAACTATAAAATATTATGTAAATATGAACTACTATATTTCTTGAACATAATAATATTGTTAATAATAATGTTGTTAGTGACACCATGAGAATAAAGTCTCCCAAATGTTCAAGAATGTAAATTTAGATACAATGAATTTTGTGTGGGCAATGTTGTAAAACTGCAATAGGGTCAGTAGTCTTTTCTTATCTAAATTCCACACACTGGAATTAAACTGTTGCTGATTTTTACTATAAATATGATTATTACTGAATATAAGCAGTAGTGTAAGTAATAGTATATAGTGTTACATCTTTTCAGCAAAAAATAAAAAGGTTCAATTCAATTGATATTTATAAAGCCTCTACTCTACTATATGCCAGTCACTATGCTAAGCACTGGGAACACAAACAAGAAAGAAATAGTCCCTGCCCTCGAGGATCTTACAATCTAATGAAGAAAGACAACACATAAGAGGAAGCTAAAGAGAATAGGGAGGACCAGGGGGTACCTGGTCCTTCTTGTTGAAACTAAGCAGAGCTACAGATGGAAAGAAGAGAGAAAAAAAGATGTGTTCCAATGGCATATTTCATTGTCAAAAATGTTGATCCCAAAGATAAAATAGCATATGATGTCTAAGGATTAGATGTAGGATGTGAAATCATAAAAAAAACACAGACATTTATTAAGCCTTTGTACAGTGATGGGTCCTAGGAGAGAGAAAGTTTGAATAAGATACAGTCCCTATCTCCATAAAGTATATATTCTAGTAAGGGATAGATAAGATAGATAGCATATAAGATGCTATAAGTATATATTCTAGTAAAGGATAGATAATATTCTATGACATATGATGAATAAATTAGAGAGTTCATAGAATCATAGACCCAAACTGGAGGATGCAACACTTAAAAAAAAATTCAAGAGAGTTTCTGGGTATTTTAATCATTTTATTAATAAGGTTGGCATGTTATTAATAAAAGAGGTCTGGGCACTCTGGAATGCCAAAGACAGTCACAGCAGCAGGCTCAGGTTTTTATGCCCTTGAAAGACAGGTGTTTCTGAGGATGACAATGAATTCTGATTGGGTAATGATTAATGAGAGAATGAATATTACAATGAGGGGCTGGATCTAGTCTAATGAATTTTGATTATGTCTTTTACTTCTAAATTGCCTCCCTGGGTCATTTCCAGTCATCTTGATCTATATCTGGCCACTGGACCCAGATGGCTCTGGAGGAGAAAATAAGACTGGTGACTTTTACAGCCCTCCCTCACTTAAATCCAATTCAATATGTCATGTCATCATCTCCCTGATGTCATGGTCCTCTTGGGGAAGGAAGGACAAACCAAAACCAGAAATTACCCCCAGTCTTGGATGGTCCGATCAAATAATTTACGTCCACCCAGAACCTGAGTAGAACACAGTGGGATTAAATTCTTTGTAAGATTGGGTGGAGTGACCAAGATTGAGGAGAGTTAATTCACTCTTTCAAAAGACTGAACTTTGCTATAGAAAAAGGGGGAACTTTGGATCTGCCCAAATCATTGGTTATTAATAATCATTTCTCTCAAAGGACCTTGAAGGTCATCTAGCCCAACCACCTTATTGCACAGATGAAGAAACTGAGACCCCAAAAAAGGTAAAATTACATACCCAAGATCAAACAGAAAGTTAATCTTGGAGGCAGAACTCAAATTCAGGTCTTCTGATTCCAGATGCAATGCCCTTTCTTTGGTAGCATAGCACCTTGTGGGCTTTTACTTCTTAAGAATAAAGTGCTCCCTGAGGTCCAAGCAGGAAGTTTATGGCTGATAGACAAGGATCAAGGGAAAATTAGCTTCATGGTTTTTCAGTTTGACTTTAAAGGATGGGTAGAAATTCAACAGGTAAAGAAGGGTAGGGAGGATATAAAGGCATAGGGAACAGTATGAACAAGAAAGGAAGGGTAAGTCGCATAGCATTTTTGAATACTAGAATAGGTCAGTCTGGTCAGAAGGAGGAAGGGGGAGTAACATGAATTTAAATCAGAATATTTTATGACACTCAGTTGAGAAGTCTGTAATGTAAGGACAAGGATGCATCAAGAATAAATCTATGGGTAAGAAAAGTTACTTGGGCAGTAGGATGAAAGACTGAATCAAGCAGGATATGGGTAAAAGTGGGAAAATCTGGGAAGAGGCTATTACAACATTTTAGGTAGATGATAACCTACACTAGGGTAGAAAGAGTGAGAATTGAAGCAGAAACAGATATGAGAAATTTTGCATTAAGAGGACCGTAAGGCTCTTCACTAGTCAAAAGATAAGCACTAAAGCTAGGTGATTCTGCTGCTATATACATTATAAAGAAGGAATTTTGACCAGATTGTTGAAGAAAAATGACTTTGCCCACTTCATTTACCTTTAAGTTCTGGTGTAAATTCATTTGCAAGACAAGTGTGATAAGACTAGAGCAGTCTCTTTACCCAACAATTTAGGTTGGCTAGCAGCTTGGGTTTTTTTTTATTTTTTTCTCAAATAAAGATCTACCTTTTCTCTCTCCCACCTCTTTCCTAAAGTCCCCATCAAAATCCTATCACAAATTCCCATGTTGGCAAAGTCCAAAAACAGTATGCCTCAGTTCTGAGTCCATCACCTCTACCTAAATATACAGGAGGTAGGTAGCAATCAAAAATTCTCTGAAATTATAGTTGGACATTGGGTTAATCAGAATTCCTAAGACTTTCAAAGTTAATTGTTTTTAAAGTATTGTTTTATAAATTGTTCTCCTAGAGAAGCTCACTTCACTTTGTATGAGTTCATACTAGTCTTCCCAGGCTTCTCTGAAACCAATCCCTTCATCATTTCTTAAAGCACAATAGTATTCCATCGTATTCATATACCATTCAGCCATTCAGCCATTCAGCCCAATTGTTGGGCATTCTTTCAGTTTCCAATTTTTTGCTACCACATAAAACCTCTTATAAATATTTTTGTACATATAGCCTTTTCCTTCCTTCTTTTATCTTTTTTGGTATAGACTTAGTAATAGTATCACTGGGTCAAAGGGTATGTACAGTTTTACTGTGTAGTTTTGGGGACATAGTTCCAACTTGTTTTCTAGAACAGATAAACTCATTCACAGATTGTCCAACAGTGCATTAATATACCTATTTTCTCACAGCTTTTCTAGCATTTTTGTCAGTTTTGTTATTCTGATAGCTATGTAATGGAACCTCAGAATTTCCCTAATTATTTGTGATTTAGAGCATCTTTTTTACATTTTTTACATTGCTACTGATAACTGATTTCTTTTTTTGAAAATTGCCTATCATTGTGCTTTGATCATTTATCAATGAGGGAATAGCTCTTATCCTTCTAAATTTGATTAGCTCCCAATATAGTTTAGAAATGAGACCTTTATCAAACAAATTCACTACAAGGACTTTTTCCCATTTGTGTCTTTTTACTGATAGCTAACCACTACTACTGGGGCACATATATAATTGAATTGCAGTTCATTTAGATACTAAAAAGAATAATTTAAAAATTCATTATAGGAAACTTTATTGGTAGTGCAGTGACAATGACCAAAAATTGGTAATGGTTGTCAACAAGGTCCAGAAACAGCAAAATCTATAGAAAGGAATAGGAAGAGAAGAATAATGGAGAAGAGGTCCCACTCAGGAAAATAGGCAATTCCTGTGGGATGGAAAAGCTGATCCTTAGGCATCAGCCAAAGGTGGGAAACAAACATATTGTTAAAAGACTGGCAGTGATTGCTTTGCTAACTAGGGACTTGAATGGGGTTTTTCTAGGGATCTTCAAGGATGTTCCCTCGCCCATCTGCATGGTAAAAGACTATCTCCCTGTGCAGGGTAAACAAAAGCTTGTTCAAAGTTGTTACCTTTGTCAGTAGAGGTGTTACAGTTGGGTGGGGGGAGCAGGGGAATTCTCTCCCAAGCCAGGATTAGTGAAAGCCAAGGTTTTGACCTTGACCGTGTCAATATTGACCTTATGACAAGAAACCTGGTAGGAGATGGGCGCTTATCAGGGATACACATGCAACCTGACTTTGAGCTCAGTTTGCCTAATATGGAGCCCACTGTGTCCCCTACTATGTGGGTAGTCTCTCTGTTTCTACCATCCTGGGGATATTTGTTTCTGTTCCTTATTGTTGGTCCTTAGTACTGGAGATAATCCCCACAGGGTCAGGAGTTCCAGCCATGGAGACCTTGGAGCCAGGATTGAAAGTTTGGTGGTACAGCTACCCAGGTCAGCATAGAAATCTTGAGAAGCCAGAGTGCCTGGGACTTGAGCCCAAGGATGACTTTGGATTTAAAACCAGGACTATGCTTTATGGAAACAAAGCTAAACTATGAACCTAATATCCTTCCCTTCCCCAAAGAATGAGGGGTTACAAGGAGGAAGAGGAATTATGCTGGGAGCCATGTCTTTGTATATTTGTATTATTTTTTGAAATAAATGTTCTTTTTGTAAAAGCTCCATTGTGTTACACACAGTCAGGGAACACCAAGACATGGAGTGGGGGCACGGAATTGAGAGGAATTCAGTAAGCCAGCCAGCAAGCTCCTGCAGCAAATTAAAAGTGCATCACAAGTCCACCAAATGAAGTCTAAGAAACATCAAAAGCTCACAAGGGGAGAAGGGAAAGGAATAAGCGTTTATATAATGGCTACTATGAGCCAGTCATTGTGCTAAGTGCTTTTTTTTTTACAAATATCATCTCATTTGATCCTCACAATAATCCTGGGAGGTAGGTTCTATTGTCATTATTCTCATTTTATATATGAGGAAACTGAGAACAGAGAAATGACTTGCCCAGGGTCACACATCTAGTAAATGTTGAAGCTGAATTTGAACTCAGGTTTTTCTGCCTCCAAGC
This sequence comes from Pseudocheirus occidentalis, assembly GCA_028646575.1. Lineage (NCBI taxonomy): Eukaryota > Metazoa > Chordata > Mammalia > Diprotodontia > Pseudocheiridae > Pseudocheirus > Pseudocheirus occidentalis. The sequence continues at coordinate 13,555 of JAQQSW010001941.1, forward strand.
CCAGCACTCTATCCACTGAATCACTAGCTGCCTCACAAAGTAGTGTATATTTTCACTACAATGTACCTTTTCTAATTTTAGCTGCTTTAGTTTTATTTGTACAAAACTTTTTAAAATTTTATGTAATCAAAATTGTCTATTTTACCTTCTGTGTCTCTCTCTAACTCTTGTTTGGTCGTGAACTTTCCCCCATCCATAGGTTTGATAGATAGTTCTTCCTTGCTCCTGTAATTTGTTTATGATGTCACCTATCAAGTCTAAGTCATGCATCTTTTTGGACTTTATCTTGATATATGGTGCGATCTTCTCTGCCAGGTTGTTTTCCAGTTTTCCTAACAGTTTTTGTCAAATAGTAAGTTCTTACCCCATTAGCTGGGATCTTTGGTTTATCAAACATTAAGCAACTGTGTTCAATTTCTTTCATTTATCGCTTAATTAATTTGTTTCTCTATCTCTATCTCTATCTAAACCTCTCTATCTCTAACTAAATACATAATTGTTTTGATGATTATTGCTTTGTAATATAATTTGAGATCTAGTGCTGCTATGCCCTCTTCTTTTCTATTTTCTTCCATAAATTCCCTTGAGATTCTTGACCTTTTGTTCCCTCAGATGAATTTTGTTATTATTTTTACTAGCTCTATAAAACAATCATTTAGTAGTTTGATCAGTATGATGCTGAATAAGTAAATTAATTTAGATAGTACTCTCATCTTTATTAGATTGGCTCAGTCTACCATGAGCAATTAAAATTTTCCAATTATTTAGATTTCTTTGTTGGTGGTGGTCCTTTGTTCTCAAAGAGAACCAATGACATCAGGAGGGTGATGCCTTCACTTGTAAGTGAATTAGATTTAAGTGAGGCAGGCCAGTTCGAAACCACCAGCCTCACTCTTTCCTCCGGAGCTACCTGAGTCCAGCGCTAAGATATAGATTATGATGACTGGAGATGGTCTAGGATGTGATGGGGGTGCCAGGGTGCCTTTGTAATATCTGGGATGTTTTTGTCTGTAACCTCAGTTTGTAACATTATATTTTTGTGTTTGGGTTTCTCTGTAACATTAGTTTGTAATGAGCCAAGTTGTAAAAGCACACTTCCAACAGTCATAAAGGCATTAACTCTGCCTCTCCCCTACCCCCAGCCTAAAAGTCTTTTCCCTGAGCCAGCAGTCTGCCTAACGACAGTTCATTAATTGTTTACCCATAGCCATGAATACATCACCCAAGTATTTCATAAACAAACTCTTTAGTTTAAAGAGCTCCTTTGTTCTAAGTGGCCAGCTGCACCCAAAAACCTTAAACAACACTATAAGAAGAGATAACTCCCTCCCAATATGGTACCTCTTGAATCTGTAATCAGTCTAGCTTCCAAACCTGGACAATCAAGCCCATCCTCCCAACAGCCATATTGGACATATCTCATTTATCCTTGACCAAAAGTAACCTAATGATGGGTCAAGGCAAAAACCATACCTCCTGGTAGCCGCCCCAAGGGGGATGTCCAAGTGAATTATGGGCAATATGCCTTCGCAGTTGATATAAAAAGTGCATGTCCCTTTAAGCACTGACCACTCCTAAACTCCTCCCAGACTCCTCCCTAACTCCACTCTTGCCCACCTAGTTAGCATAATTAACCTTTGACT
>JAQQSW010001942.1:0-15195 GCA_028646575.1 Pseudocheirus occidentalis
AGAAAGAAAGAAAGAAAGAAAGAAAGAAAGAAAGAAAGAAAGAAAGAAAGAAAGAAAGAGTTTTCCTGAGATCAGAATCTGGGGAAGGTCACCTGGAAGGTTGAGAGGGCTTGCCTGGAAGGCCAGTATTCCTTTTAGGTCCTATTGACAGCTGAACTGCTGGAGGACTGAAGAAGTATGACTAGGATAAGACTCTGTTTGTTCATGGCCTGGATGATCTTTGAGTTCCAGGCAAGAGAAGTGGTGAAGGATTTGAGATGTGCTGGACCCTGTGAACTTCAGTGCATTCCAGGGACTGCTCTGAGGACTGGACAAGAACCTGGGACCTGTCTACCTCTGAGGACTGGATGAGGACCTGGGAGCTGTCTGCTTCTGAATCCAGATGAGTGTTTGGTGGATTCAGGAGGGAGCTGGGACCATGGAAGGGGATCCAGGGAATCAGAGAAACCAGCCAGAGTCAAGATGAATAAAAGACCTCCCCTTGGATGAAATTGAGGTTTGCTGGACACCAAGGGGTGAAGGGTTGTGTGATTTTCTAATGACCATACTAGTGGTTAATGATAGTAATTGGGAATCTAGATCAGTGACTGATTAAGTTAATGGTTGCCCCAAGAGTCACAGTTTGATTATTGTACTGTGAATTGACTGAATCATTAAATAAGTAGGGGTTCCCCCTTGGGGAAATCAGATGGTTATTCTTTTGTTCCTTGTTCTAAATATTGTGGTCACCATAGTGAAAATTGTGTGGCCATTCTAATGTTAAGCTGTTATGAACACTACATTGTGATTTTCTGTGATAAGATGTAAGGTTGTGAATATTATATTGTGATATATTGTGAGTGTTTGCCTTGATTCATAATGGAATAAACAGAGTGTTCACTATACTGTATAATCTGAACCTTAAAAACTATTCACAGCAGCATTCTTTTGGGAATCTGCTTGTGCATGGCATTATAATGTCCAAAACAGAACTCCTTTTCTTTCTCCCCAAATGCTTGCCTTTTTAAAAAATTTTCTGTGTTTATATCAAGGTCACCACCAACATTTTAGTCTCCTAGTTTTGCAACCTTGACACTATCCTTGACTCCTGCTCCCCCTCACTCCACACACCTAACACCAATTCTTGCCATTTCTACTTCAAGGGCATCTCTTGCATCTGTCACTTTCCACTCACACACACAGCACTTTGGTCTAGGACATTATCACAGCTTTCCTAAACTGTTGCAATTGATGTACCTGCCTAAGTCTCTATCCACTCTAATTCATCCTTTACACAGATGCCAAAGTTGGATATTGCTTAAGTGCAGCTCTCAGCATTTCACTCCACTACACAATAAACTCCAGTGACTCCCCCTTTGACTCTAGGGTAAAATGTAAACTTCTCTGTCTCTTAAAGTCCATTACATTCTGCTACCAACCAACTGTTCATTAAAGCATTAATACAGTCTCACCAAGTTGATGTTTCTGTTATTTCTTACACACTATATTCAATATTCTCTTCACTTCTGCCTTAGAATTTCTTAATTTCATCAGAAATAAACTCATATCACCTCTGACATGAATCCTTTTTTGATCCTTATATCCTTCAACTTTTAAAATCCTCCCTCTATCTCTCCCTCACTAAGCTAGCTCATTATATTTGCTTCATATTGTCTCCCTCAATAGAATTTAAGGTTATTAAAAGCAGGGACTATAACATTTTTGTCTGTGTATCTCCAGTGCCTACAACAGTGCCTGGCATAGAGTAGGCATGTAAGAAATGCTTCTTGATTGATTGATTATCCATCACCCCTGAAAATAAGGAAAATAAATGTTTTATCAACTCTTCTCAATGGCCAAGCTTCAGCATTGGGGACAGGGGAGGTAGTATTATTATTATTGCCACTTTAACTTTTGTAAGGACATCAGAATCAGGAAAACAGTTTACACAATGACTGCAACATCCTCATCATCACCAGAACTAACATTGATATAATACTTAATCCATGCCAAGCACTTCAAAAGGATCTCATTTGATTCTTATAACAACTCTGAGAGGTAGGAGATATCATCCCTATTTTATAAGTGAAATGAAGGCAGGCAGAGACTAAATGACTTGCTCAGGATCCTACAGTTAATAAGTGTCTGCAATCATATTTGAACACAGGTTTTTCTAACTCCAGACCCAGTGTTCTATTCACTCTATCATCTTGGGTGTCCTAAACAAGCAGCATTGCTTGGGTATAATCCCTTCAAGCATCTCTAGAACATGTTTAAATTGGACTGAAATTTCATTTCTTCACGTATTTTCCTAACTACAACTATTAAATAAAATGAGGTATATATTTCACACACACACACACACACACACACAAACACAGCACATAGCATCTGGATTTGCAGTTCTTTATCACAGCTAAGCTTCAGTCATTAAGGAACTCTTCACCCCTTTTTTTCTTTTTATGAAGGAAGGGAGATGCTGGAAAATAATGAAACATATCCCTTCTCAAATATCAATGGAATTGTGCTGAGTGAAATAAGAAGAATCAAGAAATGACAAGAAAAGACATCTAAAAGTAAACTGAACTCTGACTAATGAGAGGGAAATAAAGTGACTGGGGGAAAAAAGATACAGCATCATCCATCCTCCTTAAGAGCATAAAGTTTGGTGACTGCCTGGACAGATTATTGTATATATTGTCATGAAAGAATGCTGAATCCATTTTTGCTTAATTGTTTGTCTTTGTCACAAGGAAAGATTCAATCTACAGTGGAATAGAAAATAACCTATGAATCACAGAAAACAATAGTATTGTACTTTCCATTTTAATATCACTTCCAGTCCTAAACCCCTTTCCTTAGCTGCTACATTTAGGGCAGGAACTGTTTCATTTTTTGTTTTCTGTACCAATAGTAACTAACAAAGTACTTAAGGTACTGTTGGTACTTAATACTTGTTTGTTGAGTTGAGGAAGAAGGGAAAATGATAAAAGAGCACTAAAACAAGGCAGAGACCATTTCATGTTTGGGTTTTTTTTGTATCCATAGCATCTAGAAAAGGACTTAATACATTGTTGATACTTAATACATACTTGTTGAGTTGGTCGAGGATGGAAGAAAATGATGAATGTAAAGACAAAACTCCATTAAAACACATTTGTAAAAAGTCAAACTATTAATAAAAGAGAATATAGGAATAGAATTCATGCCATATTCTTGCATTCAGAATTTCAAGTTTTGCATACTTGACTTACACCCTGAGGATTTATGGACAGCTCCTTAGTGCTGATCTATCTCTGCCTACCTTCAACTTCTCCATGGAAGCTGCCATTGCTCTAGACTCAAAATTGCCTTGAGCACACCCTCCTCGTTAAAAGAACATTAGCAGCTGTTAAGGACATGCTGGCACCTGATTGACGCTTTCTCCCATAAGAAATGAAAGACCATTGTAAGAAGGACAACTCTGGAAAGAAAGTGGACAGCTGTCCAAAGCATTTTGGTCTATGAAGCAGATATTCACAGTTTTATACTTTGGAAGGGTTCTCTAAAATTCACTGAAAGGCACTGTATTACAGTGGATGGATTGCTAGACTCCGTGTCAGGAAGATCTGGGTTTAAAACCAAACTTCTGACACTATGTGACCATAGTGTTGTCATTTATCTTTTCTGAGTCTTAGTTCCCTCAACTATAAAATGGGACTAATAATAAATATCCTATTATAATAAAATATGGAGTTGTTAAGAGGTTTAAATAAGAAAATGTTTGCAAAGTGATTTGAAAACTTTGTTGTATACATTGCAATTGTTTCTGCAAATGTTATGGAAATTGTCAAATAGCAAGTTATAGGATTAACTCCTTTTATCATTGAGAAATTCAGTATTACTTAACTTTTTAAACTTTTAAAAATGCTATGCAAATAAGTATAGCATCATAGATTTATCAATCTAGACTGTGACCAAAAGAAATCAGGCACCCAGACTAAGAGGATTTTAGGAAAAAATTAAAACTGTAGCCACTTAAGCTTGGCATTTCTCTGGGTGACAAACAGGTCAGAATTAAGGATGTGATTTCGTAAGTAAAGGAAATGAAAATATTTATGTCACTGAGAATGTCTTGATAGGCTCAGATTATTTTTATTAATAAAATTAAGCAAAAACTAATTCAAGGACTCTAGATATACTTAATACCTAATCACATTCAGATAAACCAATAGAAAATCAAGTCTCAATTTCACATCATATCCTGACTACTTCTGTAATTAAACTGTGAAATATACCTTCATACAATTAGGATGTTTGCATGTATAAAAATTCAGGTTATATGCAGGATCATGCATGAGAATTTTCAGAAATGTTTTGTCTCCAGGAATCAGTTCTTAGTTTAGGGTAGCAGCTGGATGGGGCAGATTAATAGGCCCAGCCCTGGAAGCTGGCCAAAGCCAATGGGGGCAGCAAATAATACGATATATAGACAAGAGAACACAACAAAGGAGTCAACTATTTTTTAAGATGTTACTATAAATTCAAAAGTTGAAGCCAAGGTCTTAGGTGTTAGTCTAAACTATTATGTGGCAAAAAATTGGCAAGATTGTAAACACTTGCTTCTGATCATTATTTCATTCTTACAAAATGTGTTGTAACTGCCTCCTGCATCCTGAATAATTAGTATGTCTTATTATATAATTCATTTTCTAATGTATACATTTTCTGAATGGTGATTAACAAAATGTTTCCTTAAAGGCATACCTGGGGTCATAGGAGTTTTTGGTCATCATGAATTTTCTCAATTAATATATAGCAAAAATAAAACACAAGATCTGTTTGGACACAATGGCTTTCTACTTGATCTCTCTTGTTAAAAACAGTTTCTTCCTTTTTCAATGCATTGTCCACACAGCTGCTGTATTGATATTGCTTATGTATAGATTTGGTTTTGTGACCCCCTTGAATGAGAAGGTTCCAGGGCTCCTCATTATTCTTAGGACCAAATACAAACTCCTCTGGTTAACATTTAAAGACCTTCATCATCTGGCTTCAGTCTATCTTTCTGTAGCTATTACACATTACTGCCCCCTCCTCCCTCTATGTACTAGCACAGTGATTTCAAAATCAAATAGAAATGAAGTTTCTAGCATGGGAGGCTCCAGGCATAAAGATTCCATAAAACAAAAGGAGTGCAGGCAAGAGAAGAAGGGTATATGTCTAGACAGACTATCACAATAAAGGCTAAACCCATGAAACTAAGTTTTTCTGGACAAGCTCAAAGACTAAAACAGTTGTATGTTAATAAGGGTTCTTTATATCCCAAAAAGGTAAGAGTACGTTCAAAATGGAGTAAGTAGGAGTAAAGACAATGATTTTGAGTTCATTTGTGAATTAACTATTTTTGTACAGTTAGGCCTTTGACTTGTGGGAATAAAGTTGAAAATCAATGCCAAGCTGGAAAAACCAAAGTGATAGGATATACGTGGCAAATAAGGCAACTCCAGCTTGATCTACTTAATGAAGTATTACTGCCAGGGCTATGCTGTTCTGCTATTATCTGCTGCCCCCATAGTTAATAAATAGAAGAGACATTGTCACGAACTATTTCAATTTCCTAAGATGGATTTATTTAAATCAGTCACCACAGTGAGAAATCTAAAAGAATCTCAAAACTGGCTATTCCAGCAAATACTCACCAGGTAGAGATATATGGCAATCACAAGCAATGCTGGTTTAGAATATAAACTTCTTCGTAAAATGTCATTGAAAGAATGAGCAGCCGCAAGTCATTAAGAAGCAGTGAAAAAAATTAACTTACGCTTAATCGAATACCCAACCAGATCCTATCATAATGAAGCCATTTAGAAATGAAACAAGAAGGTGTAAAGTAAATAAATGAAATGTGGAAGAGGCCTAGTGATTGAATCAAATTCTTTTCTTCACCAATGATAGTAGGGCTATCACATTTAGACCCAAATATCACAACCAATCACTTATCGTGCACTTAAATACCTACTCTGACAGGTGCTGGACATAAATGTCTCAGCTCTCAAAAAGCTTACATTTTAGTAGGGAAATACATGTTCATAGACAAATTCATATGGTATGCATTTAAAATACATATGCAGTAGTGGGGGCACTAAAACAGAGGAATTGAGAAAGACCTCTTAAATGAAGTGGTACTTGAGCTGAGTCCAGGGATGGGCAACCTTCAGTCTTGAGGTCATATGTGACCCTCTGGGTCAGAAGTTCTCAACTTGTGGGTAGTAACCCGTTTGGGAGTTGAACCGGGTCACGTAAGACCATCAGAAAACACATATTTCCAATGGTCTTAGGAACTGAGACACAGCTCCTCTATCTGTCGCCAGGCGGGTCCTCCCACATGCAGATACACCTACATCCCAGTATTAAAAAGAGTCCTGCATTAAGAAGGTTGAGAACCACTGCTCTAAGTCTTCATATGCAGCCCTTTGATTGAATCCAAATTTCACAGAACAAGTCCTCTATAATAAAAGGATCTGTTCTATAAAACTTGGACTCAGTCAAAAGGCTGCACTCAAGGACCTAAAATGTCACATAGGGCCTAGAGGCTACAGGTTCCTCACCCCTGATAACTTTGAGGGACAGAGGTAAGAAGGAAGAGAATTTCAGGCATGCAAAGTAGCTTATAAAAAGGCACAAAAGTGGGAACTTATGTGTTATATTCAGACTGGGGTGTTTTGGATTCAATTTGAACCAGCTCATGAAAGTCAATTTTTATATTTTTATTGTGAGCCTTTGTACCTCAGAAATTAGAAAATGGTACACTTTATGTGTAGTTTATAGTTTAGTGTCTTGATTGTCTAGACTTAAGAAGATGATGAAGAAAGTGCTAAGGCAAATTTAACTTAAAGGTGTTCAGTGTCTTTTTTTGCAGGGGGAGGGCATTGATTGTTAAATATTTACCAGCATGCCCCTGCTACAGGGAACAGCAAGTTGTACAGTTTTGTTAGAAGTATCAAACATGCTGCAGCAATCCTCCAGAGTGCAGTGGGAACAAGATTAAAAATGTAACTGGGAAATATTTCACAAAATAAATAAAAGACAATAAAACATAGATAACATTAAATTTTAAAATTCAGTACCACCCTCAGGAAAACATATACAGATTAGTAGCCTTAATTTCAATTTGAATTTGACACCACTGGACTAGAGCATAGAGGGAGGAAGGCAGAGTAATGTATAACAACCCCAAAGATATAGACAGATGCCAGATAGTGAAAGCCTTTAAATGTTAAGCATGTGGGTTTGTTATTTGGTCCTAAGAGCAATGAGATGCCCTGGAAGCATCTTATTCAGGGTAGTGACAAAGCCAAACCTATATATAAGCAATATCAATTTGGCAGCTGTGTGGACAATGCATTGAAAAGGAGAAAAACTGTTTGACAGACAGACCAAGTAGAAAGCTATTTCAACAGTCCAGATGAGAGGTAACAAGAGTTTGGACTAGGCTGATTGTGGTGTGAGGAGAGCAAAGAGGACAGATATGGCAATAGGAAGTAGAAATGGAATAAAAACAAAGATAAGATAACAGCTGGACTAGACAAATACTGTGTACACAGAGGAGATCCATAGTAGAGGTGACACAGTTTTGAAGCTTTTGAAAGATTGATTCTCAAGATAAGTAAAAGAAAGAAGATTGTCAAACACTTGAGCAAAATCACAGACCTTATTTCACTGAAAAGGGGAGATCAAAAAAAATCTCTCTAAAGTCTTTATGAGGATAAAGCACTGAGCACATCCTTGAACAAAGGTGTAAGAAAAGAAGATGGGCTTTTCCAAACAATATTCTATAGCAGATAACATCTTTACAATTGTGCTCATCCAGAAAAAACTTAAGAGTTTCACAGGTTCAGCCTTTATTGTGATAGTCCATGTTCCAGCCATATTCCTTCCTCTTCTTGCCTGCACTCCTTTTGTTTTATGGAATCTACTATTCTTGGAGCTTTCCATGCTAGAAACTTCTGTCTTCCACATACCTTCCCTGCCTATAATATAAGAAACTGAAGAACAGATAGGCCTATATGATATTCCACCCCTCCCTGTAAAAACCCAAAGCCCTTCCCTGAGCTGGTATGAGGCATGGAGTGTAGATGGTACAAAGTGGCCTACACATTAAGATTAGAAGTAATGATTAAAGCATGGTAGAACAATGCATCAGACCCTGTGGGCATCCTTTCACATGCACTACCACTTCCTACTATGACCTGAAAGCCATCAAACCTGAGGAAACTTGTGATGTCCCTGGGTATCGCAAAGGATCTCCTACCTGTTTCTTTCTCCTACTCTGAGGGTGTTAGTTGCTGACACAGTTTGAGAGGCAAATGTTACCTAATAGTCTTTTTTGCCCCATCATAGTCTTGAGTATCTCTCTGTAAGTCAGATAACCTTCCTTTAAAGACACTAAATAAAGACAATTTGCTTTTAACACAGAATTACTTCTCTAAGTATTCTGTTCAAGTTATCTTTAAGTACCTAATAGATTCAAAAAACATCCACAAAATTAGCCAAAAGTTAAAGAAAATATGAGATCATACTGTGCTTATTTGTTTTTTGTGGCAAAGTGAGGGGAGTGTTTTGTTTTTGTTGCTACATAAAAGCATTTGATCATGTATAAGAGAATGCAACTTTAAAGGCTCTCTTCCAACAAGATGTCTCCCAAGCAAATGTTAAAACCATATAAGATTCCTTGAAATATGATATCACTGAGATACTTTCATTACTGACTATTAATATAAAATAAGGCATGAAACAATATTGATACTTGCCAATGATATTTGTTATTGTCATTGAAGAGCTTCAGTGCATGGTACAAAGCAAAGGGAAACCTCATAAACAGCAAGATGTTTCACATTGCCCTGGCTGTGGATAATAGTGTGCTAATTGTGTCAAACTCTATAACATTGCAGATTTTTCTAAATGATGACTCAAGACAGTTTGGTCTAATTATCCACACAAGAAAAAACAAGTTGGTTATTGTATTAGGCATTAGGTATTTTATTCCTCTTATCTGTATTTCTGATCTTTCTTGTATTCTCTTATGATCAAAATAAGAAAAAAAAAAGTCATTATATCCTACTTTTTCTGGGCATTAGTTCCTCTGTAAAATGGGGAGGAGGGTAGATTAACTAGACGGCTTCTGAGGTCCCTTCCTTCTCCTTATCTATGATCATAACTGTATCGCTGTAAACCCAGTCTCTGGGATCTCACAGAACATCATGGAGCCAATAGAAGCCAGGTGATATCAATATGGAGGTATCTTGTTCCATGGAGTTGAAACCAGGCAGAGCAGCAGATGCAAAGCAGAGGGGTAAGATGATGTCTTATTTCTGTCCCCTATAAAGGAAGCCATTGGGAGGAGTTTGATGCTCTACCCTGCAGCCCTCCAGTCCAAGGAAAGAGGAGGCTAAGTGTGGTGGTGTTAGTCAAAGCTTGAATTGGCAGCATAGTGCTGAGTTTAGAGTCCATCTAGAATTATCTTTAATTTTACAGTGGTATTTTAACCCAAATCTTTTGACTCCAGAACCAGTGATCTTCTCCATATCTGAGTCTTTCCATAAATCTTATATTTGTAGAGTGCTTAGTCCAGTGCCTGGTGCTTAATGGCAGCATTTCTCTGATTAACTTGTCGATGTGAATAGCAAGGAACATTTGAGGATTGAATCAATTGATTATATATTGCTCACTACATGATTGGCTAACACCCTTTTTCTGTCATATGTCTCTCTAATGAAATCCTTTATGTCACATCTCTGGCACAGTTCTTCATAGTCGGTATATTGCAACCTACTTCTGTGCCCAATGGACCTATTCATTATCTGTGAGGTGACCTGAAACTTAAATGTTTTAAAGACTGATATAGCATGAGTCATAGCCATATATCATCATTGAACAAATATTAGTTTTTAAAGAGAGAACATTTTTTAATGTTGGTTTTAAGTTAGAAGTTTGCAGTTACTAAAAATATTGCACATTTTCCCAAATGCAATTCAATCTGTTCTCCTTTCTTTATTGGCTCCCAGGTCCAGTTCATTGACCAAAGTGTCTGCCCAAGATGTATTTATAGGTGGACCAGCTCTATGAGTTGAATATATGGATGCACACAATACCTCCATACCAGGCATTCTCTGGTTTCTACTGGCTCCATGATGTTCTGTGAGATCCTGAAGATTGGGCTTACAGTGACCCAGTTATAATAATAGATATAGAGATGAAAGCCATCTAATCTATCCTTCTTCCCATTTTACAGAGGAAAAAAAATGGAATAGAATGACATTTTTTCTTCTTTTGCCCTTAAGAGAACACAATGAAGATCAGAAAGAAGGACAAACAAGTAGAAGTTTTGAAAATACCATGTAAATTTTTAAGTAAATAGCAATTCATATATTTATATAGAGTCCTCTTTTTCTTTTCTTCAGTATGTACAAAGATGCATTATTTTGGTCAGTAACTTCAGAATTTTAATAGTGTGTACCTACTAAGAGACGTATAAAGCACATAGTCACATTCTTATAGGAATTCTTGATGCCAGCCTTTCCTTGATTTGTCCATTACCATTAATTTGTTTCTGTGGAGAATTATCAATATGCCATCTCATTCTGCTGATGTAGATTGGAGAAGTATCAGCAACTCATACCTTTACAGAGTTGCCTGGACACTAAGAAGTTAAATGACTTGGGAAGGATCATACAGGTATTATGTCTTTCTTACACAATGGCCAGCTCTCTAGTCTATAACACATGTGGCTTCTCTAAGAAAAAAGTGATTAAAAAAGTCTTAAACATCTATTATATCTTGTCAATGATACCAAGCCTGCAGCCAAGTAGGTTTGCATGCAACTGGAGTAAAGGGGTCACAGGAGAGTTTATGAGCCTTGTAATTCAAGTCTATAAAGTCTGTCTGAAGTTCAGTGAAGGAAATAACAGCATCAACATTGCCACCTTCCAATATGAAACAATAAATTACTTTTACAATTAGAAACATGTACCCTAATTCACTTCACTCACCCTACTTGGTAAAGTAAGCCCTTAGAATACTACAAAAAGGCATAATGAGCATCCTTACAAATGTAAATAATATATGTGTAGAACTGCTCCTTTTTGGTGTTTAAGTTCAGATTTTTAATTTTTAATAAATAAACAAAAGAAAAGAGAAATAAAAGAGACAGAAAATAACAATGTATTCTCAAAAGCAATAGGGTAACTACTGAGAGCTACATAAAGCATGCAGCACTTCTTAGTTGCTATCACTGCCACAATAACCCACATGAGATTGCTAAAAAAAATAGTATATTCTTCTGTGAGGTGTAGGATTCACAAGCTTTAGTGGACCACTACATAGGAGCTGCTGTTATGGTTCCATGTGGCTTTCAATTGTGTATTCCTTTGGAGTAATATTGAAACTCACTCAGAAATAAACAGAGATAACAGGCATTTATAACTGAGCCAACAGCAGTCAGAGGCAAATGTTTATTGCATTGAGGAGGAAACCTGGTCCCAGAAACCAAGTGAAGAGATAGCAAGTAATGGTCAAAAACCAATAAAAAGAGGTAAAATATCAAAACTGGAGAGGCTGAGTTGCTATTCAAATAGAATATATTTCCTGTTCTAGGAGATTCCTCTCCATTTGATATGTCAGTACATGCTGTGACAAATGTAGAACTGATCAAATGATGAAGTAAATCAGGATTATAAACTATCTTAAGTCTGATCAGAAAGGAGAGGAGTCAAGAAGATCCTGGAAATTGGACTTCAACTGAACTAAGTCTTTTGCAGAGATGGTACCAGAAGCCAGCTACCATAGGCTTTTGAAACACCTGCATATCTCAGATTCTAGTCTACTTCTAATATTCAAAAAATAATTTTGACAAAAACCAGCTTGTGTTAGTAGTTGTGAAGTGACAGTTGAGAGGCAATTTTCCATGTGAAGTCTGGAAGAAGGAGTTTATTCTGTGATCTGTGGGGATGGATGAGGAATCTATGGAGGATACAGAATGTAAAACCTCTTTATTAGAACTGTTATAAGCGACATAAAGAAACCTTAGAGAATTATATGAAGAGCTTTTAAGGAACTGGCAAATACGGCTTATTTTTTAAAGTTTATTTTGTGCAATTACTTCAGATGAAAGAAAGAAAGGAATAATTGAGCCTATTTCCTAAAACATTGAATCTAGCCCATATCTTAAAGGGAAGTATGAAAAAATTCTTAAAACTTTAATCAGCATCTGAAGTGACCTCTTTGGCATATAATTGTTTCCAAATGAGTGAAGAGGAGATTGAGGATTTGGCACAACTTTTGTTATTTTTATAGCTAAAATTGTAAAAACACACACACACACACACACACACATATATACTTGCTTTACTATTGCTTCCAAGTTTAATACATTGCAGATAATCCACAATTTTAATATTTATTTAAATATAGAGAAATGAATAATTGCTAATGGGAAAGGAAATTTCTCCAGATTGATAAATACTTAATATTTAGTGAACGGGGGTAGTGGCTAGAACTAATTAAATATTGAGAAAGATTGTAATTTTACTGTTCAGAAGTAAATTATCTATACATAATCCTGGATCTCACCATAACTAGGTGTAAAGCCAATCACCAATAGATTCCTGAGAGAATGCTACTGTGAACAGCTTTTAAGATTTGGATTACACAGTATTAGTGAACACTCTGTTTATTCCATTACAAATCAAGATTCAGTACAATGCTCACAGTATCAACAATTCACAATATTATATACAATATTTAGAACAAGGAAAGTCTCAATATGATATCTTATTACAGAAAGGAACAAGGAACAAGAGAAGAATCACCTGGTTTCCCTAATGGAGAAACGTGCTTCACATTTAAAGATTCGATCAATTCAGCTAAATATTTAAGCAATCAATTAACAAAAGGAATGACCTAGTTTCCGTGAGAGGGAATTGATTCAATCAACAATTCACAATATACTGATCTTCCACTCATGTGGCAACCATTAACTTTAGTTTCCAAATAAAGTTCTTAGACAACCACACAAACCTTCCACCCCTTGATTTCCAACAAACCTCAGTTTAGTCCAAGGGGAGGCATTTTCTTCATTTTGACTCTGGGTAGTCTTTCTGATTCCCTGGATCCTCTTCCCTGGTCCCAGACCCTCCTGAGTCTGTCAAACAATCACCTAGATTCAAGAGCAGAAAGCTGGCAGGTTCTCATCCAGTCCTCAGAGATGAACAGTTCCCAAGTCTTTGTCCAGTCCTCAGGGCAAACCCTGGCACACACTGAAGTTCACAAGGTTCAGCACGAATCAAACCCTTCAGGACTTCTCTTGCCTGGAACTCAAGGATCAGCCAGGCCACCAACAAACAAAGTCCCATCCTGTTCATGTCTTCAGTCAGCTTTCAGATACTGGGAGAGGAACACTCTCTCTCTCTCCCTCTCAGCTGACTTCAGTCTCCATGAATCCTCCTTCACTGAGGAGCCAACTCCAAAGTCTGCCTTGACTCTCTAAAATTATTCCTTATAAGCACTAGCCTTCTCCCAAGTCAATAGGGGAGAGTCTCAGCCAATAGCAGTCTCCCAAGTCAACAGGAGAGTGTCTCAGCCAATAGCCTTCTCCCAAGTCAACAGGGGAGTTCACATCTTTTCACCAACGGACAGAGTTCTATACTTAGCTCTAAGTTACTAGGTGCTACTTAGCCCTAAGTATCTGATCTACTTAGCCCTAAGTATCTATCCACTTAGCCCTAAATATCCAACAAATTGATTACCATTACTCCAGGGAAGATAAAAGTAAATAAAAGAATGAGTCAAGTAACAAGCTGTAAAATAGAATAAAAATGCAATGAGTCAGACTCCACTTAACCAATTGCAAATAAAAGTAAATAAAAGAACCAGTGAAGTAACAAGCTGAAAAATAGAATAAAAATTCAACAAGTCTGACTCCACTTAACCAATTCATGCTGGGAAATTTGTAAGTCAGAAATCTGAAACAGGTATAGACATTCCATAACTGATTCGAATTAACTAATCATGTATTAAAGAGGAGATTTCAGTCATGTTGAAGAGGAGGATTTGTGAACAGCTGTGAAAGCATTCCCAAAAAAGCCACCTGCTTCTAAAGAATCTTAATGACTCCTTTGCTCACAGCATCCAGCAAGGGGATTCAAAAACCGTTGTCTTTTCCACATAATGACTTTCTCCAGAGCACTTTTGATATATTGCAGTTCAGCATAAGAAATTAAATGGGAATTTGGTGGGAGTTATGCAGAAGCCACAGATGACACAGGAAGGCCAGCAAATATCATGGGAAAGATTTAAATACTAAGAAATGTATAAAACATATGTATAGTATTTTATACTATCAAGATATTTTATCTTTTAATACAATACTAGTTTAAACTTCTATGATACATACATACAAAAATTTTGTGTGGATTTTTCAGTTCTTGGGGGTGCCCCATGTGCATACCCCTTGCAACGTGAAAGGGATAATCTCCAGTCTTAGAAATTCAAAAGGCCCAGAGAGGAAGGAAGCTGAAAGTCAGAGCTTAGCCTGTTTCCTGATCCAACAGGGCATTCACTTATCCAGCGTGTGTGAATATGTCTGTGTGTCTGAAGATTGGGAGAATCCTGAAGGGCTATAAATTTTGACCCTTGTAATGGTAATGGAATTTGGAGATGCCTCTGAATTGACTTGGCTTTTGGGTTGACAGTTAATACCCAGAGCTTGTGAATCCCACTTATGGGGTGGAAGCGAGGGGGCTGACCTGGGAAGAGCCATGAATGGAAAGGAAGGCTCAAGCCCAGAGAAGGCCAGAAGAAGAAGTAATTTTGGGGAGAGCAGTATCCAATGTCATTGAGCCTGAGTTGCTGAGACTGCTAAGAGCCCATTGGAGCTGCCCAGAACTTTTGAGGACTGCCACCTGGAGCTGCTGAGAACTGAGGAGCCATGGCTGTGATGCCAGTATTTTGTCTGTCTGTTTGATATTGTTTGCCCAGATTCACCTGATGGTGAACAGTGCTGCTATTGTAGAGGTCCTGGAACCTGGCTGTTGGTGCAGAAGCCCTGAAGAAGGATTTTCTTGTTTTATGCTCACAGTAATCCTGCAAGTGGGGCTGGCTGATACTTTCAGGGGTTCTAGTACTGTTCTACAGGCAGAGAGTGACTTGATGAGGACACTGGCTATGGCTTTGTTGAGC
>JAQQSW010001943.1:0-15181 GCA_028646575.1 Pseudocheirus occidentalis
CACTGTCATAATATGTCCACTATGAAGTTGTCCTGTATAATCACACCTACACAGCCTGTATTGAATTGGTTGTCCTTACAGGGGGGGTGGGTGACAAGGGAGGAATTGAAAGAATCTAGAATTTAAAGCTCTGCAACACCTGCAATTTGGAATTAAGATATACAGGGGCTGGGGTAGGGAGACCCTCCCTGCCCTACCAGAAAGTAAGAGAGCAGAGCAGGGGAGGGGCTTTACTGTGGGATTGCTGTTTTGGTGTCGGGGTAGGGGAAAGACGGGGAGAAAATTTGTAATTCAAAAATCTCATGAAAATGAATGATGTAAACAAGAAACAAATACAATTTGTTACATAAAAAAAGTGAACTGGACCAAATGGAAAGAAAAAAGATATATTACGTACCTCACTGAACAAAAGAGAAATAATTCAAGAACCCAGAATGAAAGAGTACAAATACTGTGGAGTCACTGTTAGGATCACCCAAAGTGTTGTGGTTTCCACTCTAAAGGAGTAGTAAGTTTGCAAAATAATATTCCAAAAGGCAAAGGACCTAGGATCGCAACCAAGAACAATCAGCAAGGCTGCTTTCCCTTTCATGGAAAATGGATATCAAATGAAAGAGGATTTTCACACATTCCTGATGAAAAGAGCAGAGCAGAATAGAAAATTTGACATTCAAATAGAAGATTTAAGAGACGCATAAAATGACCAACATGCAAGAGTAATCATAAGGGACTTGATAAAAGCAAACTGTTTAGATTACTATATGGGAAGATGATACATGTAACTCATAAGAACTTTATCATCATCAGGGTAGCTAAGAGTAGTCCATATACATAGAGGACAAAATAGTCAGTTATTTTGGAAAGATATCCTATAAAGATGTGAGAAAGTGGAATTCCCTGGGAGAAGGAGGAATGGAGAAGTAGAATGAGGAGATTTTTCTCACATAAAAGAGGCATGCAAGAGCTTTTTATAATAGAGGAAAAATGGGAAGTGTACAATGTTCAAACCTCATTCTCATTCAAACCTGTTAAAAGAGGGAAGAATACACACACACACACACACACACAAAGTCAACTGTGTATAGAAATGTAACTCACCCAGCAGAAATAAAAAAAGAAAGAAAAGGGAAGGAAAGATAAAGGGATTGTAGAATAAGGGAAGCAGTAGTCAGAAGTAGACTATTGAGGTTGGACAGAGGAGAGAGAGAATGGGGGTAGAGACAAAGGTGTGGGGGAGTCAAAAAAGCAAAATAAAATGGAATAGAGTGAAATGCAAAGTTAGCAATTGTTACTGTGAATGGGAATAGGGTAAGCTTTCCCATAAAATAGAAGCAGATAACAGAATGGATTAGAAACCAGAATCCAACAATATGTTGTTTATAAGAGACAAACTTGAAACAGAAACACAGACATAGAATTAAAATAAGTAGAGTAGAACTGAATATGATTCAGCTGAAGTTAAAAAAAGGCAGTTGTAGCAATTAAAATCTCAGACAAAGCAAAAAGAATAGACAATTAAAAGAAACAACATTTTGCTAAAGGTATAATAGAAAATGGTGTAACATAAAAATGTAGCAAATTTCTCTGTTAAAGACCTCATTTCTCAAATATATGAAAAGCATAGACTGGGTCAAATTTATTTTAAAAAAGAGCTATTCCTCAATTGATAAATGATTAAAATATATAAATAGGCAGTTTTCAGAAGAAGAAATCAAAGCTATCTATAGTTATATGAAAAATGGCCTAAATCACTATTGATTAGAGAAATAGATATTATAACTCTGAGGCACTATTTCAACATCTATAATAAAAGAAATAGCTGGTGGGGATGAGGGAAAAATTGGAATACCAATGATCTACTGATAGAATAGGGAAATGTTCCAACCAATTGGAAGAGCAATTTGGAACAATGACTAAATTGAGGATATGTGCATAAATTGCAGAATGGCTGAACAAATTGTGGTGTTTGTGATAGAATACTATTGTGCTATGGTAAATTATGAGGGGGTGGTTTCAGAAAAATGAAACCAAAAATCCATGGTAAGACTTATTCTATATATATGCTTTAATCCAAAGTGAAATAAGAAGAGCCAAGAGATCCCTGTGTACAGTAACAACAGTGCTATAATGATGATCATTTGGGAAAGATCAATAAATTTGATCAATAATTTGAACCAAAACATTTCCAAAGAACTCATAAGAATTAAAAAAAATTTTAAAAATGCAATACATCCAGAGAACTGATGAATATTGAGTGCAAATTGAAGTAAAATTTTCTCACTTTATTTTTCTTCCTTTTTTCAAAATATAGCTAATATGGGAATATGTTAGGCAGCACATGTATAATTGATATCTTGTTGTTTGCCTTTCAGTGAAGGAGTTGAGATGTGGTGCTGCGTCTAGCAAGTCTGGGCCTAGCTACCAGCTGAGTGAAATAAAAGGGACAGAGAGAGAGAGAGAGAGAGAGAGAGAGAGAGAGAGAGAGAGAGAGAGAGAGAGAGAGAGCTGAATAAGAAAGCGGGAGAGAGACAGGGTTGTATTCCATAGTCTGTTTATTGCAGACCTATTTCATACAGAGCCAAAGATACATGGAAGATACAAGGTTTATATACCCTTAGCAGTATGCAAAGAACCACCCTTGGTATCCATCTTTCTCTACCCCAACCCAAAGCCAATCACTCGTTAAGCTCTTTATCCTGGGACAATGTCCAGAGGCACAAACAGGGTGTTACAATCAAGACTTGCAAATTAACTCAGTACTTTCTTTAGATATTCATGAAACCATTGAGAGCATCCACCCAACAAGATTATACTTTCCTTGCATATCTGCCTAATGACCTTTGTAGAACTGGGGAGCTATGTGGCCAAGGACCCTGAAAGTCTTGGCCTACAACAATGTAGGAGTGAAGGAGAGAATTTAGAACCAAAAATTTACAAAGAAAAGAACAGTAGAAATAAATTATACATCCACACATATACATGCACATATGCATACATACATATATACATGTGTATACACAGACACATAGAACACCGAAAATGGAAAAAAAAACTTAAAAGGTGATAGAGGTCAGGGTAGACAAATACTTATTTTTAAAGAAAACTCCATTTATTCCTGTGATTTCTGGCATTTTTTTAAATAGGAAAGGGCGTTATATTTTGTCATAAGTTTTTTCTGCATTTATTGCTAAAATAATATAATTTGTGTTGTTGTTCTTATTAATATGGTCAATTATGCTTAGAGTTTTCCCAATAATCAGATAGCCCTATGCTCCTGGTATATTCTTGGATTAATATCAGGAATAGCCACCTGATAGTAGTGAATGATCTTTGTTATATATTGCTATAATCTCCTTGCTAATGTTTTTCTTAAATTTGTTGCATTGATATTCTTTAGATAAATTGGTTTTTATTTTTTTTATGTTCTACTTGGTTTACATATAAAACTATAGTTGTGTCATAAACATAATTTGGTAGGACTCTACATATTTGGATGCAGCATTTATAAAAAAAAAGATGTACATTGAGCATGACTGAGCAAAAAGCAAAATATCCTCCCCCCTTATACACCAGCTCTCTCCTTAATGTGTTGAGATATGTATGAGATTCAATCGTTATTCTTGATGTTGATAGTGATTGAACCCTAGCCTTGTGTTGGTGTAATGTTAATGAAATTAGAAGATATTTCATGCCCCTTTCTATTGGCACCTAGTAAAGGCACTTAACACCTTACTTCAATTTAAGCACTTAGTAAACAGGCACTTAGCTATAGTAAACAGGCTGCTTAGAGTAGTTAACAACTTAACAGGAAGGGGCAGAACAGGGAGGAGCTATATTGTGTATAAGGAAGAGAACCAACAGGATAGTCAGATTTTCTCTTAGTCACCACCCGGAGACTGCACCTTTTGCTGAGATCCTCCTTCTGCAGCTTTTACCAAGAACTTCCAAGAACCAGGATGAGGAACTACCATGAGTCTGAGAGGGATCCCTGCTTGAGGGAGCCTGTTCTATTTGTGAAGGCTTGGGAATGTGGGTGTTCAGTGCATTAACCATGTGTATCAACTTTGTGACCACTATAATAACTATGGCTTTCTGGTTCTAGGACTTGTCTTTCTGGTTCTGGGACTTGATGTTCTGGTTTCTGAATAAAGACCTTGGTTCTGCTCTCCATGTGGAGAGTTTGCTATATTTTGTGATTCACAACTCATGGAATCTGTCACCCTTGGTGGGTATGTAAGTATGCATATGTATATATATATATATATATATATATATATATATATATATATATATACACACGTGTGTGCGTATGTGTGTATGTTTTATGTATATATACATACATATATACACAAATAGACATATATGGTTTTCTTCATAATCTTATTTGTTTTATTTTTTTGCATTAAAATAGTTTTCTGAGAAGTGGTCCACAGGGTTAACTAGATTGCCAAAGGATTTATGATAATACACCCTTCCCCCCATAAGCACTCACTCATGTGGGTGTGGGTGTAAATGTATAGAATCTGTGCTCTAGATCTCTAGATATTGTGTGGATATAATAAAGTGTAGTTTTCCTTGCTTTCCCTATATGACCAAATCATATGTTGCACAAGTAAATCAACAAATATCTATTGAGTTCCTACTATGTGTTAGTCATCAGGCTAGATGCTAGGGATATACATACAATGAATTACATAATCCTTCTACTTCTATTTTAAATTTAATCTGCTAGAGACTGGGGATTAGAGACTGGGTAAAGGCATAAGATATTTACTGTATCAGAACAGGGTAGGACAAGTAATATTGGAATAAGAATGATGATTAAAGATTGTGTGTAGCAAAGGGCTTATTTCTAACTTCATTGTGACAGAAATCTTTTGTCTATTGTTTATTTAGAATAAGAGTGCAGCTTATAACATTTAAAAGACATGAGAGTCATTTAAAAAAATGTGACCTAGGAAGAAGGTTGAAAAATTGAACATTTACTTAGAAAATAAAAGGCTAAGAAGTGATTCATTAATGGTTTTCAAATATATAACAATTTATTATGTGGAGAATGGGGTCCATGTTGTTTTTTTTAATCTTTACTTAAACAATAACAAAAGAAAAATAACAAATCATATAAGAACAATAAACTAAGCTGTGAAAAAGACATTTAAGCTAGTAACTATATATATAAATAATTACTAGGTTAAATTATATATATATTATACAAATATGTGTGTATATATTAATATACATATATATGTATATATTTCTATCAAGATATTCATTTTTGAGACCTAGCATTTCAATAGCAATAGCCTTGCAAAGTACTTTACAAGCTATTTTTTATTCTCACAGCAACCCTGGGAGGTAGACCTTGTCATTTACCCCCATTTTAATAAATGATGAAACTGAGGCTGACAGAGGTTGAGTGACTTGCTAAAGACCACATAGCTAACAAGTGTCAGATCTTAGATCTGATTCACTACAGATCTAGGTCCACAGATTTGTTTTGTACCATCATTCTTTTTCTTTCTTGATGTCCATTATACTCATTGCAAAGATTATACCTATTTGGGATTTTCCATTCAGGGCTTGCTTTTCCTGACATTGGCAGTGGATTCTTTTCCCACATGTGGCGAAGGCTACTTTACCCAGAACTGGCATTAATGTCTCCATGTTTCATCACCTAAAATGTTTTTGCTTCTTGTTGGCTGTGATCAAGTGAAAGTGATCAAGTGATCAAGGAAACTTTCACAATCTGGTGTTAGGCTGTAGATTATGGGAAAGTGGAAGCAGGGACTGGGGTATAGGGGTGTGTTTTGATGAAAGCCTGTGTCATTCATGGCCTTGGGTCTAATAGTTCAGACTCTGCTTGTAGCATGGGAGGCAGAAGAGGGGTCTTGAGCTAAGAGTCAGTAAGAGTGAGTTCTTGGGTTTGGTTTTATTTTTAAGCCCTCTTCTGGATTCCGGGTGTCCTAGACCATGAAGAGAGTTGAAATTGTTTTACTGTAGGCTCATGATTTCTGTTTTTAGAGAGGTTTAAAAGGTTCTAGGAATAAAAAAAAGTCTAGTCTGTCATTTTGTTGTTCTTGTGACCCTGTGACTAATTATTTTTTAGCAAACTTTAAGATAATTCTTGTGTGGAGATAGTTTACCTACATTCAATTTGTATCTAGCTTACATTTTTAATTGGTTGTTGATTCTAGGAATTGTTCTTTCTTACTCTATGCCTTTGGATGATTGATTCTGCAACTTAATCAAAATTGTTCTCATTTGATAATGATATCAAGTTAGAAAACATCTTATTAGTTACAAGGCTGAGACTGAGAGGTATATGACATTCCTCATGCTAGAATGTGTAGCATATATAGAGAAGTATTTCCTTTTAGAGCTGAGGGCAATTTGGGAACTTCATTCTTTGAGTGGGAAGATGGACTGGCTTACACCCAAGAGTTCCTAAAATAACAAACACATAGTCTGGAAGACACAGAGAGCAAAAAATGTGGCTGACAAGAATGGAAAGGCAGCATTACTGGAGAGACAGCACCCTCAGAACTCTCAGGGTCTTTAACACTGAGTTGGAAAGATTCAACCAATACAGTAGTAAGAACCAAAAGGAAAAATTATGAAGGAGAAAGCAAAAGAAGGAACTAAAGAATAGAATCTGAATGGAGGGCTATGCTGAAATCAGAAAAAAAGGAATGATAAAGTAGGCCATCTGGCTCTGCAAACTTCTTATAAGAGAGTACTTATGCTGAAGCTATCCAAATCTTCAGGGACTGAGGAAAGTTCCCTCAGAGAATCTGCTCTTATCCTGACTTTTACTCCTTGTGTGTCTCCAATAATATACAATCTAATACATTATCCTTATTTCTTTTACCCAAATGATTCATGTGTCCTGATTTTTCCTCAAACAAAAATGCCAGGGATTAGAGATGAAGATTAGAAAAAGAATTACAGAGAGATAAAATGTTCTCTCATTTTTACAAATTTCGACAACTGGGGAATCACATTTATTTTGATTGTACTAACATCTTTTTCTCTTATTTAAACCCTGTATAATATCATAAAAAGATCCATGACAGTGTAGGGTCTAGTATATTAAGGCTAAATGTGAACTAATTATTGAAACAGGGTATGGCTGGTGAAAGGTTTAGCCTCCTCTGAGAAACTTGTGAATTCTAAATGAAATAGATTTCAACTCCACTCATTCCCAAAGGGAAGAGGCAGCAAAAAGGACTCATAACCTTCCACAGCACTACCCAACAGTGTAACATGTATTTTGGATTAGAGCAGTGGAAGAATGGAACAGTAAATAAATCAGACTACTTTGCTTTGTCAGGCGCATTAACAGAGGGAAATGCATTCTCCATGCTTATTCTTTTTGTAATCTCTATTCAAATATCTGGAAAATAACTGAAAAATATAAACTTGACTTTAGCAACTTCAGTGAATAAGGACAAGTCCTGTTAAGTATAGACAAAAGATGAGGTATGGTATCATATTTGAAATTGAGATACTGAACCTATAAAGTCAATCAAGTGCAAATTTTAAAAGCAATTTGCAAGTGATTTCTACCAGGTCTATACACTGACTTGGTACTAAATATCGATTTAATAGAAACAACTTTTTATACCAATACAGGAAGAAAAGACATATTTTACTTCCCTCTTTAAAGTAAAGCATTTAAATCCCAAGACTATTGACCCCGTAAAGGATTTATATAAGTAATAACAGTTTTATTCAGCAGCAATTGTTTCCACAAGAATATCTAACTCTTATTACAGCGTTCATTTGGTTAATGCTAAGAATGATTGGTTGTCACTAGTGAAACATACATAACAGACGATTACAGTTTATTAACTTTTTCAGCTTATTACTGAATTATTATAGCTTATAAATTGCAGCTTATTATAGCTTGTTAATCTTTTTCTCTTCAATAACTCCTCTTACTTTTTATTTGGCATTAATAAATGTCAAACTGATTGATAGCATATCCACATAAATCATCTCAAACAAATACATTAAGTTCACAAATGCTTCTCTTATAAAATGAAATATAATTGGTCATCACATAATATAAAAAACAACAATAATAATAGAATTCTTACTCCAGGGATTTCATGAACCAGAGCACTGTGTTTGTGACTAAACTTTAAGTTTTTCTACTTTTATAACTCCTTGGACCTAGACTAGTGGTGTAATTCAAAGGTGTTCCTAGGCCTGGGGCCAGAACTAGAGTAAGAGAAGATTAAGCAACATTTAACAACAACAACAATGAATAAATAAAAGTACAACAAAACATAGATAATGTCAATATATGGCTTTCCAAGTGAATATGTAGTCTGCAGGGATCCTCATGTAAGGTTTAGTGTCCCCATTTCTATTTGAGTTGGATACCACCTTCTCTTTTATGGAAAATGGGATGAATCTGCCATAAATAAAGAAGAAACAAGGTGTCTTGTCAGTGATTATTGCTTTAAATTATTACCAAGATAGCCTGTGTATGTTGTGTTTATATGTTTATACATACAAGCATATGCATTTATAAGCATATATTTATATGAATCCAGTCACATGAATCAGGTAAACTGAATTATTGGGTACTCAATAGTGGTGCTATAATTATTGATGAACTGATAATGGCTCATGGATATATATGTATATAGTAATCCACTGTACAGCGAGGACTCAAAGCAGTATATTACAAATGAAGAAAGTGAACTATAGTGGAAAAAGTAAGTACTGAACTGAAATGGAAGTAAGGAAACCCAGAGGTGTGTAACCTTTGACTCATAATGGAAACTTAAATAAGATGCAGAGGCCCTGTATGATGTTTTTGTCATTTATAAAAATGTCAAAAGAGACATGTTCTAACACAAATTCCTGATGCATTGCATTGTATGCTTCCTAACTAGTTGACACAGAAACTTTAATGAACTGAACCTTTGATTCTGGCCCTTTAAGCTGTCCTAAATCTATCTAATCCCTATCATCTAAAATTAGAGATGTGAAATATGTAGTCATAACACTCCTGTGTAGGCCTGAATGAAATTAAAATGTAATTAAGATCTTTTTTAACAAAACATAAAGATTCAATACAACATAAATAATGATAACATATGATTTTCTAATATACGGCCTGTAGGGGTTCTTATGTTTCATCCCCCCCTCCCTCACATTATATTTTAATTTGATTCCACTGATCTAATGTACATTTCTTCTCCATAAGACTAAGATATTTATCTAAGGCTTTGCTAGAGTACAAGTAAATGATATCAACAGCAAGTTCCTGATCTATTACTTTAGAATTTCTCTCAACAAAATTAAATAAATTTAGTGAGATATGACATATTCTTGATAGAGCCATGTTGGATTATTGCAATTACCATTTCTTTTGCAAGATGTTCATTATATATCTTTTTAATGATATGTTCTAGAATTTCTTAAACATTTAAATGAAGTTCACTGATTATATATTGCAGATTCTGTTTCCCCAAACCCAGTTTGAAAATTGGGACAACACTGAATTTATTCTGGTTTTGGAGTAACTATCCTGTTCTCTTCTTTCAGGATAGTAGCTTATCTGGTCAAATGAACTTAAATTCATAAAGGATATGGGGGTACTGTGTTGCTAAGTATATGTTTGTCTTGGTTGTCACAGGATAATATTATTTATTATGTTATTTCTAGTGTAAGAATAATTCTTCATGGCTGGGAAAATGGAATCAAAATGAGTTGAACAACTTTTCCTTCTCCCTGCTCATTATCATTATCCACTCTCCTCAAAGTGAGCACCTTTCCCTAACATGACTTTTGAAAAGTTCCTTTTCTTGATTCTTGGCCTCTCTCATGAGCTTTAGTTCATGCTATATTTTTGCATTCTTGGTATTCTTTTCACAGAATCATAGTTTGCTATTACATATATTTTCTGTTACTTATTTTTGCTTCTAACTTTTGCATATTTCTTTTAGAAAAAAATATTGAAAGTGATATAAATGTTTTTCTAGTTTAACTTAAGCCTGGAACCAAATTCCCACTTTAATGAGAAAGACCTGTGCAGACAGAGCACAAAATGTAGAGGCGTATCTATGAAGAAGGCTGTCATGTGGTTTAAACTGAGTCTTCTTCCCTAGATTTTCTTCCTTCCGAGGAGGTACCAGGCTACCCCCTTTACTTCTTTATGTCTGCTTCCTTACATATTTTTAGTCTAAGGGATACAGTTGTTGTCAATCTAACTTTTGATTACTTTGTCATTTTTGGGGGGAGCAAATTTCTTATGTCTACATCTAAAGCCTAATCCTCTTCCCCCAACAGGCCAGTTACACAAGAAAAATATATAGTGAACAAGAAAGAGAACCATCCAAATCATGGTAGAAATCAGAGAAAGAATAATATCTCCCCACCCCTGCCCCTGGTGCAAGATAACTCAGCTCAACCAATAGAGTTCTTGTTGTTTGTTCTTAAAGAGGAAATAGAGTTCTAGATCCCACCAAAGGAGTAACTCCCCAGTCTTTAGTTTGGCAGTCTGTAGATAGTGACATGATAGATACTGCCAGTTCCTCTCATGTATTACCAGAGTCTTTTTCTTTAGCAACTTGAAGTGAGATTGTCCCCTTGCATATTTCCTCTCAAAGTTGGAACACAGAAGTTTCCAAAGTGACTTACCTCTTGCAAAGTCCTGAAGAAGACTTCAAACTTGAAGAATCCCTAAAGAGGACTGAAAAAAACTGGATTATTCCTGCTCTTGTTAATTCTGCCCCACTTTTCAAACAAGTCAGAACATTCATCTCCACTGATAAAAGGTGTCTCATACCAATGGACTTCAGGACAAGGGCTAGACCTCTACCACATAGTACTTCATTTAGATTCTCAATCTAAAAGCTGTGAAATGTGTTTTGAAGGAAATCTCGGGTCTTATTATATAATGGTAATGAGATTTAAAGATCACCTTGTATTGTCTTGGTTTTGGTGTTGTGTTAAAGCCCAGACCTTGTGAATCCCACTTGTGGGATGTACTTGACTTTGAAGAGAGAGGGCTGAACTGGGAGGAACAGCTGTGGTGGATTTAGAGACAGGCCCAAGCAGAGTTCAGAAGAACTTTTGGTGAGCAGTATTGTGGAGGGAAAGAGAGAGGAGAATTGCCAGGGGGCAGAATTTCTGAGAGAGAGACTGCTGAGGGCTAGTTGGAGTTGCCCAGGACTTTTGAGAACTGCCACCCAGAGATGCCTAGAACTGAGGAGGCATGGCTGTAATGCTGGTATTTTGTCTGTCTGTTTTGACGTTGTTTTGCCAGATTTGTTTGCTGGTGAAGGACAGTGCTGTTATTGCAGAGGTCCTGGAGCCTTGCTCTTGGTTCATAAGCCCTGAAGAAGGATTGTCTTATATGTGTACAGAAATCCCAGAAAAAGGTCTTGCTGATGTTTTCAGGGGTTCTAAGACTGTTCTGCAGGCAGAGAGTGAATTGAAAAGGACACTGGCAAAGCATCTAGTGACTTTCTTAAGCTTTGTCTCCCCAGGAACCTAAATTACTGAGAACTTGCCTCGGGTCAAAATGAAGAAAAGACCTCTCCTTGGGTATTAAATGTTGTGATGACATCTTTGTAGCTTAGGGGTAGATGGCCTTTTGTGTTCTCCACTGCCCCTTTTGAGAAGGTGCTTGGCATTTAACTAATGACACTTGTAATTCAGTTGTGATGCAGGGGCGGGAAACTTTTGACTTTTTTGTGACTGACCATATGAATGTACTTTGTTTATGAGGGAAACTAGTCTCCATTTGAGAGGAGAGACTTTGTGATTGACTAAATGAATGTACTCTCCAGGGGGTGGAATAGTACTTGATTGAATTGAGGACTTACTAAATTATTGAATTACACATGTTGAATGCTGTACTTTGGTTTTCTCTTTTCTGTGAATGTTTTGCCTTAATTTATCACTGAATAAAATGGAGGGTTACTATGCTGGTATTCTGAATCTTGGAAGTTGTCTTTGCTTGGCATTACATATTTTTACCAAAAATGACAGAGAAAATAGTAATAATTATTAAAACATGCCTCTCATCCCAACTAATAATAATCAGTATAAGGATATAGGGTATGTTGATGAATGTATGAAAAAGAAACAGGCAACATTTTGCAAATTATAGTATGCCAGGTTAGATCTTTTCTGCTACACAGTTGTTTGAGTCATATAAGTAATGTTATTTTTCACAGGTTTCTGGCTTATAATTATAACCAAAATAATTTGCATTGTTATATAAAATATTCATTAAATGTGCTCCTTCAACAAGACATATCATATACATAAATCATTAGAATACAAAATTCCTAACAGAGTATATTTTAATGATCATTTAACAATTACCATGACATGAAGTATAAAATAGGGTGGCATAAAGCAGGGAGATATAAAGTTATCAAATGGATTTGTCTACATTATGGTAGATATCTAGATTAGCTCAAATTGAGAAGAGATTTGAGGTCTTTCAGTTGATTTCCACTTTTGGATGATGCAATTGCTGATTTTATCAAGCCCCAGAATGTTTAAAAGTCCTCTACATGATATCTAGTTATTCAAAAAGGTTTAACCTGACTATCCACAAAGGTAAAACCAAAGGGAAGTCAACTATCCAGACTATGTTATGTTATTGGGTCAATAGCACTTAGAGCTGATTTTCTCAATGCACATATCTTGTATAGTCCTTGTACTTGGTTAATGAGCTTGCCTCAAAACAGAACAGGAAGGAGAGAGTGAGCTGGACTGCCTATGGGAAATTTTGGAATGATTTTGATTGTCCCAAGCATCTTCTTAAAACACAGACTTATCCTTGAGTTGGGGCAGCTGGACTGCACAGTGGATAGTGTTCTGGGCCTGAAACCAGGAAAATTCATCTTCCTGAATTAAAATCTGGCCTCAGATACTTCCTGGGTGTGTGACCATCCATGGTCAAGTAACTTAACACAATTTGCCTAAATTTCCTTATCTGTAAAATGAGCTAGAGAAGAAAACTGCTCTAGTACTTTTGCCAGCAAAACAAAACAAAATAAAATGGTTCATGAAGAGTCAGGCATGACTGAAAATGAGTGAACAGTATTTTAAAATACTTTTGGCAATCAGGAAATATCACAGATGAAATGATGGTGTATTTAAAGAACTCTAAGAAGTCAACTAAAAAGTAATGTAAACAATAAATTTAGACAACTTGAAGGATAAGAAATAAACTGAAAATAGCCATCAATGATGAAAATTATCCCAAAAAATGTATAGAGAAATCCCATTAAAAATTACTACATAATAAATAAAATATGGAGAGTTTACCTTCTAACATGAGAACTATGTGAATAAAATTACTGAAAACCTATTAATAGAAATGAAGACAAATATAAATGATTTTATAAAATCATTTATCATATATACTAAGAGCCAATGTAATAAATATAAAAATATTTTCTGAATTAATTTGCATATTCAATGAAATACCAATTGAACTTGTAAAAATTTCTCTATAGAACTAGAAAAATGACAAAATTCATGTAGAAATTTTTTAAATGCTAGAAAATGTAAGAGGGATAATTAATTCAAGGTAGCAGTACCAGATCTCAAGTCACACTACACATCAGTTATTATTAAAATGATTTTTTAAACTTTCAGAGATGTCAATAAATGAAAGAAGCAAGGCATACTGTATACAGAAAGAAATGTATCTATTACTTTTGCATTTAATAAAGAGAAAGACTTCAGCTACCGGGATAAGGACTAATTGACAAAAAATGTTGGGAGAATGAAATAAGAGTTTGGTAAGAAAATGATTTAGGTTGTCACCTAATGTATTATAATAATATCAGTTCTTTACATGATCTAGATATAAATATCATATCATAACTGAGAGAAACAGAACTATATACATACGTATGAATTTGTGTGTGTGTGTGTGTGTGTGTGTGTGTGTATCTCAGGTTTTTGATTAGAAGAAAAGTTCATGGGCAAGGAAAAGAGAAGGTCACAGAAGATTAAATGCATAATTTTGATTACCCAAAATTTTTAAAAGTGCACAAAAATATAATAAAATTAAGAGTAAAAAGTAAATCATAAAGTGGGGGATATATTTGCAGGAAATTTCTCTACTAAAGTTCTCATTCCCAAGATGTAGAAGAAACTTATTCTGAAGCAGCAAATTAAGGAAGCATTGGTTCCATTATAGCATGGTTGTTGGAATCAGGAAGACATTTTCAAATTTGGTTTCAAGCACTTACTAGTGGTAAGACCTTGGACAACTCACACAATATATGTTTGCCTCAATTTCCTAACTTGAAAATTTATACGGTCAACATCCTACCTAGAAGTGTGTTGTGAGGTTCAAATGAGATATTTGTAAAGTGCTAAGCACATAGATGGCACTCCATAAACTCTGATTCCCTTTCCCCCTTCGCCTAAATAGAAATCAAATGAGAGATTAAGATTGAGGTATGGAGAAATATATACTTTAAAAAATATTGAACATTTCAATTAATTGTTGAAAGAAAGTTATGGACTATTCTCCTCGTGTGGTCTTTTTTAAAGTTTGGAGACAACCTTGCTTTGGTCCTGTCTAGAAGCAGAAGCAAGGATTACATGGCCTCTTAGGGTTTCAACTAGTCCTAAATTTCCTTGGCTTTATTACCCATTTAAACATATGGTTAACTGCTAATTTACAAGATATATTCCTGAACAACTTCTTTCCTTTCATCAGTGGGTTTCAAACTAATATGGACAGATGGAAACTGTTCTATTGTTCACTGTGGGGTGGATTAACTCAATAAAAGTTAACATTATGCACAAATTGAATTTCTTGATAAATGGTACCCCTGAAGATTCTTGAATGCATATTTACAGACATGTAAACTTTTTTGGGGGTGTTAGAGAAATTATAGTAAGTTGAATAGAAAGCATTATAAAACCTTCAAATGATTTTCACATATGCAGAAGCCAACTCACTTTTCTTCAGGGGTGGGAGGTGGTTGAAGAAGGGTGGGTCTATAAAAATATCTCCTTTTAAATAAGACACATGCATGATTCCATCTCTAAATTTGATTTCCAGGAGAAATTTTTAGGGTTGGATCTTTTTCCATCTCTCTCTCTCTCTCTCTCTCTCTCTCTCTCTCTCTCTCTCTCTCTCTCTCTCTCTCTCTCTCTCTCTCTCTCTCTCTCTCTCTCT
>JAQQSW010001944.1:0-15180 GCA_028646575.1 Pseudocheirus occidentalis
GAAGGAAGGAAGGAAGGAAGGAAGGAAGGAAGGAAGGAAGGAAGGAAGGAAGGAAGAAAGAACAATATTTTGAAAACCTAGAGAGGAGAAAGTATTCAGAATGAAAGGGTGGTCAGTGGTTTCCAGTTGGATAGTGTGGCTGAGAAGGATATCAAACCTTTCAGTGTATTTGGTGCAAATATTTTCCTACTCTACCATTTTTGTTTTAATTCTCTCTTTTAATTTTATTTGCATATTTTCATTTTTATATGAAATTTGTCTATTTTATGCTTTATGATTTCCCCTATCTTTTTAGATAAGAATTATTTTTCTCTATAACTGTTAATGACACTCGATTTCATTTTCTTTTTGTGATTTTTTATGATGTGACCTTTTATATTCAGATGACACATCTATTTTGAGTTTATTGTGGTATATGATGTAAGATGCTTGTCTAAACCTAATTAATGGTTTGTGAGAACTATAGGAGGTACAATGTAAAGTTCATGGACCAGTTTATAATCCAGTTTACTTAGAACATAAAAAACACGAAAAGAAGTAGTATACAAGAAATTGGGGACAGTTAGGTGGGAGTCGGTTTGTAGAGGCCCTTAAAAACAGGATCTGTTGAAGGTGTTTGAGTGGGGAGAGACATGATCATATATGGGCCTCCAAAAGATAATTTAGATAACTATCAAAATGGATTTGACAGAGGACACATTGAAAGCAGGGAGACCAATGAAGAGGCTATTACAGTGAACTAAGTCAGAAAGGATGAGGTCCTTAGTCTTTGAACTCTTGGAGTCTTTTTTTTTTTTTACTTCTTACATATACCTTACATCCTGATTTACTTTAATTTTATTTGTGAACCTGTAGTATCTTCTCTATAAGACTTTTGTTTGTTTCTTTGTTTGAGTCAATGCCCAACGCTATGCTTTGCATTTAGTAGGCATTCGATAAATGTTTCCTCAATAACCCAAAATGACTACCCAGTCCATATTCACTGTGGCAACCCTGGAACTTCTTTCTGTACATCTAAGTCAAATTTCTCAGAGTGGCCTTTATCTTTCCCAGGGATACTCCTCTATGAGTTCATTTCTGCCATGGGGAAAGCCTGTCCAAAGGTTCAGAGATGGGAGGAGTGTCCATATGTGTCCATATAACTTAAGTGTCCATATAACTTAAGCTAGTTTGGCCAGAAAGGAAAGTACATGAAAGGAAGCAATACAGGAATATGACTGGAAAGGTAGCTCAGTGCTGAGCTGTAGGACATCTTGGGGTGAATATAACAATCTCCTTAGACAACACCTTCCTAGGGTTCAGTTTCCTCATCAATAGGCAGCCTGGCATCATGGATCAATAGCTGATTTAGAATCAAGGAGACCTATGTTTGAATCCCACTTAAGACAGTCACTGACTGTGACGTTTGTCAAGTCACGACCTTCTGGGCCCTGCATTTTTTACCTGTAAAATAAAGAAAATGAATTCAATGACCTCTAAGTTCCTTTCTAGCTTTAACTCTATAATACATGATATTATTTAGTAGTTTCCTGGGTCATTTTTTAAATTTCTTTTTGCAGATTAAAAAAATCCCCCAACTATCAATGCACGGGCTTACAGAGAGTAGACTATTCTCCCATCATCTGCTGTCATTTGTAATACAATTTTTTCTTTCTACTTAAAACTATGTCACTTTATTATTTGTTCATATTTCTCTATCTTGGAAGCATCTTTTAACATGAGATCACCTCCCAAACCCTTGGTCTTAATTGACAAAACAGAGTTTGGATGGTTCCAAGATTCCAAGTTCTCTCTCATCTCTCACCCTGGCCATTTGCTTCATAAATCCCGAATTTTGGTTAAAAGAGACAGTTTATCAATCGCTTAAACTAGAGCTCACAACTACCAGGAAGGTAACTCAAATATACACACAATTTAAAACAGAATAACATGAATTTTAAATTGAGATCTAAAGGAAACCAAATGTTCTAAGAGACAGTAGTAGGGAAGGCATACATACATTCCAGGTTCAGAGGAAAGGTCATTCAAAGACACTGAGTTAGCATTTGAAATATTTTATATTGAGAAGAACAAGAAGCATAATATGACTAGAACACAGAATTAATGGATGAAAAAAAGAAGCCTGAAAGATCAGCTGTACACATGTTGTGAAGGGCTTCAAAAGGCTAATCACAGATTTGCATTTTATCCTAAAGACAAGAAGGTTCTAGTGATGTGGACAGCCCTGTGCCATAGGAATACCAGTTTAACAGCTATGAGAAAAATGGACAGAAGCATTGGATAATCATAGATACAGAGCTACAACGGACCTCAAAAGTCATCTAGTTCCAACACCCTCATTTTATAGATGAGTAATTGAAACCCAGAGTAGTTAAGAGACTGACTGCTGCTCACACAGTAAGCATCAGAAGTGGGATTTGAAGCAAGATTTCAGAGACAGGGTGAAGCCACAGACAAAAGAGATGGCAGTAATCCATAAGAGGGTATAAACACTAAGGGCTGGAGAATTAAGGTCAAGTTTCACTGAGGGAATGAAGCTTAAATAGTTCTATAAAGGAAGAATGGTACTAAGATAAGATGGGAGGAGGGGCATGCCATCCTTGTTTCTCTGTTTCACTCACTTTATCTCTCTACCAATTCAAATAATGGCTAGGTTCCCCACAAATAATACCTTTGTAAATTTCTTGTACCCATCCCTTGCATGCTCCCCTTCCGCACCTCCCCACAAAAGCAACAAGAATCATTTATTACATGTCTAATGTATGCAGAACATGGCATAGAAACGCAAATCTTTGGGACAGCTAGGTGGCACAGTGAATAGGGCACCGGCCTAACGGCACCGGCTTAACACTCACTAGCCATGTGACCTTGGACAAGTCACTTAACCCCAATTGCCATGCCTTCCCCTCTCCAAAAAAGCAAAAAAAAATTTTTTTAATTTAAAAAATGCACATCTTTGATAAGACAAAATTCCTGCCCTTAATAAACTTTATGATTTAGTAGGTTAAACCTGACTCAAGTTAGTCTCTTTGTAGTTTAAGTTTGAGATTAGAATGAAATGAGACATTACTATGTCATTCAGCAATTAACAAAAGGAAATTTCCTTAGCTTTAGTACAGGAAGTATATTAAATAAATTAATCAAAAGACATCGAGAATTTATTTGAAAAAGTCACGAAGCTTCCCTGCCTCTGAGTTGTCCATTGTGATTTGCCAGCCAAACCTCCAAAAGAAGCCAGAGTTCATTGTTTTGTATTCAGACCACCAAGAAATGATATAAACAGTTTGAAACTTAGTCTCCAAAGGCGATCAAATCTGAAGGTCAGCTTTATTACAATTTATGGAAAAGTAGCCTAAATTTCAAGGAGAGGTAGGTTAGTATGTGATCAGTGAGGATATTGCTCATGTCATACCCTGTCCCTTGGCTGCTGCATCCTTATAGTCTTTTAAAAGACCTTCTATCACTAAAGTTCAGGTTTGTTACTCATAAACCAAGACATTGGTGACGCTAGAAACACTAGGCAGCATTAAAAGAGGAAGAGAAAAACTAAAATGTAAAAAGAAGAGAAAGAAAAGAAAATTAACAAAGTTATAGCTCCCTGAAGGAGACACTGAGTATGATGAGAGAATGAAGACAAGGAATCCCAGGTCCTGTAGCCTTCTCCCCCTCTCCCTGGAGAACAAGTTATCCAAAATAATTTGATTGATGGAGTAGATGATCCCAAATGTTTGCAGTTCACAGAAAGTCAGTGTGAAGAGAACCATGAGCAGGAACAATACTTAGGAACATCAGAGGCTACAGTAAAAAATAATGACACTTCTTATGTAGTCATTATCCCCTGAACTTATCAAATCTCAAGGACAATTTCACCTTGTAAGGAAAAAAAAAGTAGCTTAACTTTCATAAAGAAAGTAGATTAGGTTATTGTTCCTACCACAAGGGTGATAAAACAGCATGGCTCTAGATCAGACTACATTTTTTTTTCTTTATTCTTCTAATTGGTCTTCCTGTCTCTACTCTCCTACATTTCCAATTAACCTTATTTGCTCACTGTTTCTAAGACCCTTGCAGTCTGACTTTTCATATTCCACATAATTCTTATTTAAGGATTTGTAGCCAAATGCTGTAGGCAGAGGATTCGGTTACTTGGAGAACTGAACTAGGAAATGAAAGAAGGGAGAGCAACAATGATGAGGATGTCTGGCATTCCCTGGACCCTTCAAAGAGAGGGAGAATGATGGGTCCTCTCTGAGACTCAGAGACTTCCTAGGTTGATAAGAAAACAGGCTTTGAGTTTCACTCTTTCTTACTACCCCTCTACTCCAAGCCTTAGCTTTGCCCACTAGGTAAGTCTTACTGCTGACAATCCTGCACTGTCTTTTATTCATGAAACAGGTCTTCCCCTAGAACTGATCTCATAGCAACATTAGTTGCAGTCCTTTATGCTCTCCTCTCTCCAGAAAATCTTTGATCTGGGGTGTAAATGTGGATTTTTGAGTGAAGGTTATGGATTTTCCCAGTGGTTTAAACAAGTTGTTTAAAGTGAATAAGAGAGATTGGTACCACTTCCCCACCCTCATAATTATTCCTAAGCATTCAGGTTAATTGAAAAAAAAATTTCTCCTGTACCAGCCCAGAAATTTTGCTATAGTTGATTCACATAAAGAGAGGTTGAAACAAACTCACTTGGTTTCTAACATATATTGGCTTCTGCCTAAATTCACTTACTGGTCCTTATGTGTTGTAACACCCAAGAGCCGAACCACTGGATGATACTTGTTGGGCAAAATCCAATTGTTGATCTGGTTCTCTGACAAAGAATTTAAATTCATATTAAAAAGAAGACCCTGCTATCCACATCCAGCAAAAGAACAATAGAGTCTGAATGTATGTAGAAGCAAACTGCCTGCTCTCTCTCTTTTTGTTTTATTTTGTCCCTTCTTTCTCATTGTTCACTCCATTGTCTATAATCCTTCTTTACAACTTGACTAGTGTTTAATGTGAAGGTATTTGTAGAACCTGTATCAGATTGCATGCTGCCATGGTGGCAGGGCAGAGAAAATTGGGAACTCAAAAGCTTGTGGAACTGAAGGTTGTAAACTAAAAGTAAATATATTTTTTTTAATGTGAAAAAAGAGAATGTCCTAGACTAATTTAATGAGGCTTCTTCCCATATCAAGCCCATGTTACTGGATGCTTCCTACATAGTCAGTTTGCTTTGCAGGGATGTTATCAGGGCTTCTGCCCTGTTGTTAAAATCATAAGCTCCCTCTAACTTATCTTTTCTATCACTCTAATAAAAGTACTTTTGCTACTCCATTGTGGTTCACATTGCTATGTGTATCTCAATGTCCCTTAACCTTAGACTGTTTGTGGTCAATAGTAACCAGAGTGATTTATTAGTTTGATAGACCTTTAAACCTGTTGCTAGAAATAGCAGAAAGCTACCACTGTTTTTTTTAAGTAAAAGAAGAAAACTATTTTTTAATGGTTCAGTAGATCTGTGATCTCATTAATGTGGGTTTTCCCCCACTAGTGTGGATGGCAATCCATCCACACTTTCTCATCCCCTATGATTTTTTTTCCATATTTCCTCATGGATTCCCCAAAGAGGATTTATTCAGCAAGTTGAGGGACTTCTTCTAGGTCTTTTTCTGGGAAAAAATGCATTGGAGAGAAAAAAAGAAACAAAACATAATGAGGGTGAAGAAAGGTGAGAATAAGACTAGAAACTGTCATACAGTCAAAGAATATCAATGTTTCTTGAGGAAAATATGGTGAAGGAATTCACTTTTCTCAATGTGTCTACTCAAGTAGGTTAATATCCTGGAGAAAAAAATAAAAATGAAATAGCATGGTCCAGTATGAGAATAGTCCAATATATGTACTATCTGTTCTTTAATCAATTAACCAACAGTTATTTATTAAATCCCCTTTATTCCAGGTACTGTGAGAGGCCCTGTGAATTCAAATACAAAGAATGAAATAATGTCTATTCCCAATGAGTTTGCATTCCCTTCATATAACAACCTATGAGGGGAATGGAGGCATAAAGAATTTAGATAATTTGATTATGGCCACCCAAGTCTGAGATGGAAATGAGCACAATCCCCATCTTTTTTTTTTTGGAGGGCACAAGGCAAAGCAATTGGGGTTAAATGACTTGTCCAAGGTCACACAGCTCATAAGCATCAAGTATCTGAGACCAGATTTGAACTCAGGTCCTTCTGAGTGCTCTATTCACTGTACCACCTAGCTGCCCCACACAGTCCCTATCTTAACTTGGTTTCTAGTGAATACCAAGAAGTTGAGTGATGTAATAGGAAGCAGTTTTCCATAATAAAAATGAACCATAGTCTGCAAGTTAGGAGAGCTTAGATTCTAAGTATAGTTCTGTTACTGGGTAGAAAAATAATTAAATTTCTTTGGGTCTCAATTTCTTTCGAAAATAATGGGGCCATAGTTGAAGGTCCCTAAATTAACTTTTGGCCATAATAGCCTGCAAATCTATACATGAAATAAGCTAGATGCATGTGTATATGGACACACATACACACACACAGAGTGCATATTAAAATTTGTGTACTCTCCCTGTACATAGCTCAACTATGGATTAACATTTAGGCC
Organism: Pseudocheirus occidentalis; assembly: GCA_028646575.1. Lineage (NCBI taxonomy): Eukaryota > Metazoa > Chordata > Mammalia > Diprotodontia > Pseudocheiridae > Pseudocheirus > Pseudocheirus occidentalis. Next base: position 6,628 of record JAQQSW010001944.1, read on the forward strand.
AATTAAAAAAAACGTGTCTCTATTGAGTCAAGGTCCCATTTTGACGTAATTTTGAACCCTGTTGGCATTTAATCCTCATGAAGGCTATTATGAGGAAAAGTGAGGCCCAGTTCAGGTCCCATGGACTTTCCTACTAGACCTCTCATTTTATCACCCTAACCTAAATACAAGCCACAGGAGTGTTTATTCAAACTACATTTTTTAAAACAGCAAACTGGGTTTTATTTTTAGAGCTGCTGATTGAACACTTTAATTTACAAACTAGTTTTCCAAAGCTTTGCAAAGCTACCAGATGCAGAGAAAAGTGACTGCATCACCGTGCCCAGGCTGTTTAATGCAGGCAATATTGTAAACAGCACTCTAGGGAAAGGTTTTAGAAGTGCATTTAATTGCATTTTCTACTTCTCATAACAGCAAGGGATTAAAGCTGAGATGGAACGTAATGGAACCTGCTCCTTCCTATCTGCTTAAAGGAAGAGAGGAAACACACACACACACACACACACACACACACACATACACACACAAATATTTTGGTGTGCTTGTTGAGGAAAAAAACATCTAGAATTTAATAAGCTACTGAATGATAAAGGGCAAATTCATCAAGTGATATTTTATATTTTCTACTGAGTATGATTTGTGCCAAAAAATACAAAAAGGTAAAGTTAACAACATTAAAAAAACCAGAAAACTATTTCATCCTTTGAATGAGGGTAATGAGACATTTGGGTGTATTTCTGTTCCTCAACTTGAAGAAGATATAGATTATACTCCCAACTTTATCAAAGGTGTTATAACTATTTTTATTTTGTGTTTACCACGTGGGGTGTGCTACAGAATATATAGACTATAAAAGTAAATGATTCTTGGTTACCAAGAATCACATGAAGCTGCCCTTGACAACTTTGTAACAGAAATTGAGAACCTAAATCCACCCCCAAAAAAAGCCCAGGTTTGCCCAGAATGTGGACCTTCTCTTCTTATACAGATAGAGACAGTCTTGGAGGTAACTATGCTGATTTCACCACCTTTAGATGAATCAAGTCAAATATAGCTAAGTAACAATTGCAGAATTCCATCTAAAGTACAGTTTCCTCACCCTTTTTAAAAACATCATGGCCAACATTGGCAATCATGGTGGAGCCTGTGGAGTCCTCAGAATTATGTTTTTAAATGCATAAAATTAGCCATTGAGGAAGGAAACCAATTATATTGAAATAGCTATTTTTTCCCATCTAAGTTCTTGGACCTCCTCACATCAATCAACTGACATTTCTAGTCTCTATGAATTTCAGGTAAAAAAAGCCCAACAAGTGTCCCTGAAACTGCAAGGATAAAAGCTTGCGCATCTCTTTTGAGCTAAACAGCAGCCCTGAAAGGCAGGTGCTGACATTATCATCACTATTTTACAGCAATAAAACCAAGGCAGACAGAAGTTAAGGGTCTTGTCCAATGTACCAATAGCTACTATGCATCTAAGGGCAGATTTTTAATTCAGCTCTTCCTGACTCTGTGCTCAGCATTCTATCCACTGCCCCACTCATCTGGCAGAAGCAGCATCAATGCAGAAAACTGAGATGGTTCATTTCAGTCTTTCTATCCCAGTAAATGGACTGGTCATCACCTATCTGGAAATAGGAAGTGAGTAGAAGTCTCTCCAGAGGGGCATCAGGTGATAGGACCCTGGAGGTGAGTATGGCCTGGGGACAAATGCACCGGCTGGTATATCCTCCACACAGCTGGCAAAGTGATTTCCCCGCCCCCCCAAAACAGCAAGTCTGATTGGATGATGAGCAGAGAATCATGAAATGAGAGCTATGGGCAGCTGTTATCCCTAGGAATCAGAGTCCCATTCCCACCACCCTGGGGCAAAGTCCCCATTATTAATGATGGCTCTGCCAGGCCTCTGTTTCTCTCTGAAAAAGTTCTCTCCTACAGAGTTTTCTACGTCTGCTTCTGTCTGAGCCCCTTTGCTACCAAGGGCTTCTGTCTCTGTGTGCCCCTGATACGAGCTTCACATTCACTAACCCTCACCCAAGTGCTAACTCTAGCCAGACCTTACCTTGACCTTCTTTATGGTCATGGTGTCTGAAACTTTCACATAAGTCATCTCTTTTGGATAAAGTGTCTTGTACATAGCAGGTGCTTAAATGTGTAGTCCCAATTGAATTGCACTGAATTGGACTGAATTGAAAATATTGAATGGAAATGTTATCCAAGGCATCATCTAGTGGCATTTCAAGTAACCATTACCACTTAATAACAGGCAGCATGAGGCAGTGGCCACACTGGCTCTGGAGTTAGAGCGTTTGGGACAAGGCCTACTATACCATTTATTACTGATGTGACCTTGAGGAAGCTATTTAACCTGCCTGGGCCTCAGGGATCTTAACTGCACTATATAAAATGAGGAAGTTAGACTAGGTGACCTCAAAGTCATACAGTCCCCTTCAAATCTCTAAATTTGAGATTTGAAAAGTCATTTCCAAGTTAGTCACCTTCTATCTCTAAATCTATCACCTTTCTATGATTTTAGCACAGCTTAGTTAATTAGACTCTAAATCATTCTCCTACGGGGAAAAAGGCAAATTTTGTTAGGAAAAGGGAAGTCTCTGAGGACCCTGCAACACAGTGCCAGGTGGGACATCCAAGTGTGAAGAATAAGGCAGGCTTGGGCATCAGGAAGACACTTGATGCCTAATAGCCAAGAAATTTACTCAGTGTCCTACATATAGGTGTTAAATGAGTGTTCATTCAATCTGATTTGGTATGCTTGGTGCCCAAAGGGAGTAGGGTAATGACAGCAAGGTACTTTAATTCACAGTTTTATTGTATTGTCAAAGTCCCTTGGAAAGATACTTGTTGTTGTTGGATTTGTATGTTGGGTTTCTTTTGTTCTTTTTGCCTTATGTTGCTGTCTTTCCAAATGTCCTCAGTATTACTCATTGGTTTCAGGGATTCTGGTAAATAAAAATAATTCAAAATAAAACTCAAATTCTGACTTTAAAAAGAAAGAAATCATCAAAATATACTGAAAATTATATTTCATTATCAGCAACAATGAATATTATCTAGGTACCCAAGAGGTAAGTGAAAATACATGATTTTTTAAAGGACTAATTTTCTTCCCCCTAGAGTTTCCCCTGTGAGAAATTCAGTCAATACAAAACCACAATGATTTAATATGAGTGATTTTAAATTATGAGGACAATAATTCACAGATATGCTATTACATTAAAATATACAGGATAGCAACCACAAAGGATATGGGATTCTTTGTGCCTCCTATAGGATCTCATTTGATTTAAAGAGGAGCAGTAAATCTAAGAAGAAACAAGCGATTCTAAAACACACAATACTAATTTTACATGTAATTAGAACTAACAATTTCTCTTCATTTGTAAAACATAGTCTGATGACCTTTGGGGCTGGTGGTGGGTTAGGACATTAGCCTATAATTATGCTTTGATTTGTAATGAAGAATTGAAATGACTGGTCCTAAGAAACCAAGGGGCTAAGAGGATTTCAGGTGTGAAGGATATAACACTACTGCCATCTACTGACTGTCTTCTGGAATCACATCCGTCTGAGAGGGATCCTTTTAAGGAGAAACCACCTAGGAGACATTGCTTCCACATGCTGAGAAAAAGTATGTTTTCATTTGGGAATTCCCATCCTTTAATTTTCAAATCATTTATTGATGAGACTGTCTTTTAAAATATAAAAAGAGGATTGGTAAATGTTTCAGAATCGAGATCTAAATTAATGAGCCAGAAAATGTAGGGAAATGTTAAGGACAGAAAAATCTTGCAAATGCTGTAGAAGGCATTTTCAAAGAGCTCCAAGCACTTAACCTGTTATCTCATTTAGGTTCACATCATCCCCAGGAGGAAGCAAATGATTACACAGGAGGAAGCAAATCATTACATCTGATGCATACATCTGATACATGTTTGTTTGGTCTATTGTTGCAGAAAGTAATTGATTTTTCAAATGCAAGTCTGAGACATTTTGGACGCGTGTTTTTTGAGTCAGTGCTGTGGTTTTTCACCACCACATCAATAAAAATGATTGCCCAAATGTATATGAAACAAACCGGTAAGACCTGGGAATCAGATTTCTCTCTATTCTGAACTAAAAGGATAAATACATATTTTCAAATAAAACACTGTCCATTTAGGGTCTTATAGTATATCCATATATTATTTAAAACATTTCTTTCTTTCTCAAAATTTTTAGGCTTATATTTTTAAAGAAAAGGAAAAAAAGAATGCATGGTTTTATTTGTGATTCATTTAAACGCTGAAGCTATTTAGAAGAGAGTTTACCTCTTAGTCTTTCCTAAAAACAGAATAATTTTCTTCACCCACTTGAAGGATGACAGGATAGTTTTTTGCATATGGGTTATATGTATAGAGGGATATAAAGGAGGGTAAACTTAGTTGAAGAGAATTCTGAATTTGGGATTTCCTTCCATCCCACGCCGTCCACATCTAGTCTTCTCAGTGATGAGGAATTAGCTAAACCTGGAGCTGGAGTAGAAAGAACTTCCAAGGCTATCTTGTCTAATCCCCTCCTGTTACAAAAAAAAAAAGGGAACTGAGACCTCAAGAGACCAAATGATTTACCCAAAGTTGCAGTTATGAAAAAAAAAAGAAATGAGTAAGTAGCAGTCAGAATCTGAACCCAGATCCTGTGAGCTCAAATTCAGAAACAATTCTTTTCATTGTAATTTCTGAATAATTTAGACTGTATCACCACACTTGATAGGAAACTTATCTTGAGAAATATTCCACCTGAAAACCATAGGACAGTAGTGGTAGAGCCGGAAGAGAACCTTAGAAGTTGTTCAGTCTAACTTCTTACTTTTATAAATGAGAAAACTGAGACAGATTAACTCAGTTACTTATACCAGGGATGTTGTTATTCTGCAATTTCAGTTGTGTCTAACTCTTCATGATTCCATTTGGGTTTTTTTTTTGCTGTTTTTTTGTTTGTTTATTTTTGGCAAAGACACTAGAGTAGTTTGTCATTTCCTTCTCTAGTTCATTTTACAGCCGAGGAAACTGAGGCAAGGAGGGTTAAGTGACTTGGCCAGGGTCTCACAGCTAATTAATGGGTAAGGCAGGATTTGAACCCAGATTTTTCTGACTCCAAGTATTTTTTCCCCTATACCACACTTACATTAATGTATTACACACACATGATGAGGCTATGAGTTCCCATATACCTATTCTGATTCTACCATTTTTGTAGAAAGACCATTGCTTCCTTGAAAGCTAACTAAATGTTTACTCCCTTTTAATAGTATTCTAGAGATTCCCTATGAGGCTCTTCTCCGGATCCTGCTCTGCTACTACCTCACGGGTAAAAAGACTTTGTGAAGTCATTTTCATATATGTAATATTTAAGAACTAAGCTCCTTAGAAGAGGCTCAATGTAGTCCTGTGTTATGATGAAATTAGTTCCATAAGTACTAAAAGAAGGATATTTATATTCCAGTATAATCTACCAGGAGTTAGGTTGCGTAGTAGAAAGAGTAACTGATTGGAAGTTAGGAAGAGCTAAACTCAAATCTTGCTTCAGCCATTTAATAGCTGTTTGCCCCTGGGTTAGTCATTTAAACTCTGTTACATATTTCCTCATCCGTAAAATAGGGATAATAATAACGCCTACCTCAGAGATGTTGTGAGAATCTAATGAGATCATGTGTTTAAAAGTGCTTTGCAAACCTTAAAGTATTAGCTATTATTAGTATCATTATTAACAGTTATTAATATTGTCATTAACATGTATCAGCAGTTCTCAACTTGTGGGTCACAAATCCTTTGGTGGTTGAACAACCCTTTCACAGGGGTAACAGGGGTTGCCTAAGACCATTGGAAAACACATATTTCCGATGGTCTTAGGAACCAAGACACGGTTCCTCTATCCATCTCCAGGTAGGTCTGCCCACATGCAGATACACCCATACATAAGTATTAAAGGAGTGCAGCATTAGGAAGGTTGAAAACCACCGACATATATTATTAACAATTTCCATATTTACTTCTAGATCTTTTATTTGGCTTGACAAAAAACCCAAAAAACTTACATTTTCAAAAGCAACTGGAAACTCAGCTTTAGCTCTTAAAATGCCAGTACAAGAACATAAAGATAGATTTAGATCCTATTAAAGGTGAGAGAATAGAATATAAAAAGAACAAGAGACTGAGTCTATAACACTGAAACAGTCAGTTGTAAAGTGACAGAATAAAAAAGATTAGGTATTTGATAGATTGTAGAATAACTAGAAGATTGTGTTTCGTTTTGTTTTGTTTTTTAGCTAAATCCAAAGACTGGATTCAGGCAAATATATAAGAGTTAGGAGAACGAAAGAAGTTGGGAGAAGAATGATAAACATTTTTTAAAAGATGGGGGAGGGATAGTCACACTTCTAATCTAAGGAAAAACCTGTGTAGTCTTTATTTTTTCCTCTTCAAACCACAAGAGATGATGGGTAATTTTCCACGTTACTCTGAGTAATTGCCTGGGGGTAGATCGATACTTTTTTGAAGTTATTTTAAAAACCTTCATTGATTTTTAGGAGTTTCACAAAACCTCACAGAAGCAACTTGTAGACTTTGGGCCATTCGCGTTTTAGAGTTCTTAGGTTAGATCTTAAGGTACTGTTCCTTAGAAATTGTCTTCTGACCTATGAACAATTCTTTTTCTTTTTCTCCCCCAGTATCAACAACATCAAATTATCCTTCCTTATGTAATGAATGTACTATCATTTCTGGTACAAAACTATTTAATTTGTAAATTTGTTTCATTTCGGTCAGGCTGTGGTTTGGTTTTGATTTTTTTTTCCCTCTCGTATTTATCTCTATATTTCTCTTTTTAGGTGTGTTTGCATCCAGTCTGGGTGTTATCGTGGTTGGAGAACTGGCCTTGGAGTCAGGAAAACCTAGGTTTGAGTCTTGCCTTTGACACATACTGACTGTAGGACCCTGGGAGGCAAGTCACTAAACTTCTCATTGAACCCCAAAGGCAACCAGCTGAGACTCTAAGTTGACTAATGCACTGACTTGCATTAGAATAGTGAGTAACCTCATCCATTAATTAATTATGCCAATGAAATCACAGGTCTGCTCCTGAAGCCCTATGTTACAATCTTTTTGCTTGTTTGATTGATTTTTTTTTGGTAGCTGGATCTTGAATCACTATAGTCATTAATTATAACTTCCTAAAAGACATAGGTTACATTTATGTAACTTGTTTATAATTCTCAACATTGTTATGAAGAAATGGATGAATCATAAAATGTTCTCTGGTTAAAATTCTAAGAGAGATAGAGATGGGGGGCCTGAGGTGGGGGGGAAGGCAGCTGGGTAACTGGGCCTGAAGTCATGAAGACCTAAGTTTAAATCTAGTTTAAGACATTTAATAGCTGTGTGACCTGCCTTGATCCTTTGGAGAAGGATCTCTCAAGCCCTCTAGTTTAGAGATTTCCAAACTTATTTGGCCTATTGCTGCTTTTAAAAAAAATGACTCAGTGTCACCCTGTAAATCTACTTTCTTTAACCCTTTTAACATGTTTTTTTTCTAATTTTGCATCATTTCAAATAAATATAACTTTTAAACAACACCTTAAACTTAATAATTTATTGTAAATTTTTGGATTTTTTTCCTGCATTGAAAATTTCATGTAACCATATAAGTATCATATTGTTAACAAGTTATTATGTGCACATATTCCTGCTGATGCATATTGGGCCTGACAATGTGTGACAAACTCTCCTGCCAACACTTGCTTGTTAAGACCTGTCATCAGACTTGACCATTGATTGGTTATAACTTACATTTTGTGTGCTTATTTGGAAAATAATCTAATCATTATGACTTTATCTATGTTACACAAGAGATGAAGCATGTATAAATGGTTTTTCAAAATTCTCTTCTCTTATTTCCTTAAGCTTCCATCATCCCCTTATTTTTATTCAATGCCCCCAAACTGCACCTAAGGTACTACCCCACCCTGGATTGTTTTAGCACCCCCAAGGGGGGTGGTATCACTCACTTTGGGAGCCTATGCTCTAGATTCTGGTACCTGTCCTTCGGAGATTACCTTGCAGGTAGTCTGTTTGTGTCCTGTATATACTTGTTGTTTGCACATTATCTCCTTTACTAGAATGTAAATCTTTGCAGACAGAGAATATTTTGACTTTTTTTTTTATTCGCAATACCTTCAGGTAGGTGGTGAAGTGGATAGATCTTGGGACTTTGAATCAAGGAGATATTAGTTCAAATCCAGCTTCAGACACTTAGCAGCTATGAGATCCTGGGCAAGTCACTTACTTAGGGTTGTCTCAGTTTCTTCAACTATAAGACAAATTTAATAATAGCTCATAGGGTTGTCATGAGGATCAAATGAGACAGTTTATGTGAAAAACACAGCACAATGCATAGTAAAGAGTAAGCACTATAAATGTTTATCTCTCTTTCTTCAAATAGTAATCACTTCATACATGTCAGTAGACTGACCTTGCAGGCAGGAGAATGTAACCTTGT
>JAQQSW010001945.1:0-15179 GCA_028646575.1 Pseudocheirus occidentalis
GTTCATGTTATTCAAATTCATGGACAAGCATAGGGACTGGACCTATGATTTCATGAGTATAGGGAACTCCCTGGTAAGTAACTTCTTTCTGTCCATTTAAGATGGCCCTTTCTTTGTAATTTGCAGTCTTAGAAAGTTGTCTAGTGAACCTATATGTTAAGTGGCTTGCCCAGGTTCACACAACAATGTTATCAGAAACAGGGCTTGAACTGAGTTCAGCCTGCCTCTGTGAAAAACTCCTATTTTATCTCTTTCTTCTTGTCTTCTTAAGTGGAATTCAGATAGAAACAGACTTGAGACAAATTTCTATTCTGCCATTATTCATATATCTACATGTTCTTTGGACTAGCAAAGAGATAAGTACAATAATACTTTTAAGTTGAAAATAAGTCAAGTTATCCTTTCCATATTGTAAATTTCCCCATAAGAGTTTTGATATGTCATGAGGCAGCCTAAGAAACAAAATAGGCATTTTTAATACTTTTTTCAGAAACTGTAGATGCCATATAAAGACAATAAGATATGCCATGACCAAATACTTAACCCAACTTTATAGTAAGGTACATTCAACAACCCCTAAAAGAAAAAGAAAAAGAAAACATTCAGACTTCTCTGGTATGAAGATAGGGCCAAAAATTTTTGCATAGATTTTTCAGATTGTATGACACCTCCTAAGATTTTGAAGAGATAACTGTATTAGAATGTAATCTCAAGGTCTATAGACTAACAGAAAAGATCTGTGATATAACACCAGTTGCAGATAAGATGATGGGGGAGACGAGTGGAGTAGTTGATGATGATTTTAGTCATTTGGTGTTTACTGAGAGCCTTTGTCTTCATATGAGAATCTTAGAGCATACATTTTCTGAAAAATAAGTCTGTCCTTCAAGTTGAATGACACTTTATGAAACATTATCTCCTTGTGATTATTTAGATAAGGGATTGAAATTGCCCTTGAGTATTTGCTCAGTTTACTGACTTTGGTCTTTTTGATATCTTTTCTAAATGCTCACCCCCTCTTAGCTGCGTTGCTTATCTCAAAGCAGGGCCATGGAAGTGTAAGAAAGGGGACAAGAATGACAACATGAATCAGTGTCTCTGTAAGCACCCTGGGTGTAAATCCCACTGAAGGATTTCTAAGGTCTGGATCTATATTTTATTGAGGCCAAGAATGAAACAGTATTTCCTGCTCTTGACCTTCTTTTGCTAATTCTGCAGTAATACAATGTCCACCAGAATATCTCCCCTGAGCACAGCTGGACTCTATAATGACTCTGAGGCAGGAAGAAATGAATTCATTAGGAAAAAGGCAATTTTACAGAATCTGCTGGAGAATGTTTTGTTGTTCTTAAAAAGGGAGTTTAACAAAGAAAATTTGTAGAGAAGGCAAAATGAAATTTCAAAATCTGTGTCAATGAGGGCTGCCAGTCCCTGCAAACCTTTACTTTCTGTTTAGTAAGCAAGATAATCCCAGAAAACACAGTATCTCTAATACAGTAAAAAAAAACAATCAGCATATCCCTCAAACTCCTGGTTTAACAAACAATATGACTACTACTCAAAAAAGGGATTCTCTACCAACTAAAATCTATTATGTCTGAAGACAATGCAGGTGATAACACTATTTGCCACTTGCCATATTGGCAGGGACTTTTTTTATCCAAAGCATAACATCATAATGGCTATGGAGAAGAGCACCTGTATCAAGTTCCACCACTAGGTTATTTATTGTAAGTGCCCAGGGGTTCAGAAATGGGGAAGAAACCAGGACATCAGATGTTCAAGATGTTACTATCCACTCAGAATGCCAATGAGAATAGGTGTCAAAAACGTCAAGCCAAGGAAGTAATAAAGGGTGGCCCATCTGGAATAACCAATTAAATGGTATAGATTAAATGGAACAAAGACTCTTTTATAGTAGAAACTGCCGGGAATGATGAAATATACTGGCCATCTTTTAAAGGCAACTTCTATTCACCTCCCTAGGGTATGGTCATTGAATTTAGAGAAGGAAAAGCATAGATTTTCTTTAAGCCAAACCTTTAGGATACATAATATTTCTGCAGATTCTGATATGATGCCTCTGGCTAGGATTTGACTGGACTCATTTGCAGACACCTGAAAGGAATCAGATGCAATTAGAATTACTGACTGCTTTCTCAGGGCCACATAGCAATCAATGAGAAAAGCGGGAAGAGACATCACCAACCTATCACAGAAGAGCTACTACAAGCTTTCAAAATTTACCATTCCAACATTTTTTATATAGAGAATGAAAAAACATTACTAAAAATGAGCAGATCTTATAACAAATAGTAATAAAATGTTGATTCTGTTACAGATTGATGTGGTAGTATTGTGCAGAGAATAAGAGTGAGCTGAGACCTGGGTTCAAGATAAATTTAGGTGTGGATTTATTAAGCAAGCACATGACTACCAGAGTATTCACTCAAATTAGTAGTGATTTTCTGGGGGGCATATATTTGATTATATAGACAAAAACTACAATCAGGGAAGGGAGCTAGCAGAAGGAATGATGTGCAGAAGCAAAGAATAGCCATTGGTTAGATTTACAGTTCAGGGCTAATTTTGGAATATTGTGCAATGGTACAGGGGTGCAATCTTCCTGTGACTCAGATGTCCCTCAGAAGAGCAGGGGTAGTCAGCTCTTTCCAGAACTGAGTGGAGGGTCATGGAGTAAGGGGGAACTGGAAAGTGTCAGAACAGGCCAGGATCATGTTCCAGGCAAAGGGTGTGGGGACCCTTCTTGGTCAGCGGCACAGGACACCACAACCCTGATTTGCACTTTGTACACTCATACAACATTAGGAGCATATTGCTTTCCCCACATCAAGCTAGTTTTGTCTTTAAAAAGTATTATGACAATTCTCAAGTGTAACTTGCCTCAAGGGAGTAAATGTTCATATTGTCAACCTTATTTCCTCATTGGCTGAGTTAAAAAACAACTCTTAGGAGTTCCAGAGATTCTTTGATGCTTAATTTTTAGATCACAAAGGCCACTCAGGCAACTGACCCTCATTCATCGGAACCAACTTAAGGTGTCCTTAAATCCTATCCTTGTTGAGAAAATCCATTTTTAGTTCATTGTTACTATATTAATTTTTTTCACTGTTTCATTTTGTTCCAATAACAAACATAAACTCCTAGGGGAATAACCTAAGTAAGGCCCAGTTCAGATCCATTGAGGAATAGCTATAGACTCTGCTATTATGAATCAAATGCAGTATTATTATGTACTAATAAATGACGATTAAGAAGAAATAAAAGAATCATGGAAATATTTGCATGAATTGATAAAGCCTGAAAAGAACTAACCATTCTGAGAGTAGAGACTATTTTATATTTGATCATTCATCCCAAGAACTTAGTAGATAATAAGAGAAAAATTAGTGAATCTGTTGATTGATGGATTGAACTGGTACAGAATAAAATAAGCAGAATCAGAAGAACAATACATATAAAGACTAGAAAAATGTAAAATAAAGAGCATGCTAAGTGGAATTTTTAACTTGGATTAAGTAAAAAACCAGATTGTCCCAGAAAACAGATGTTAAAATAGGCCTCCCTTTCTGAGGCAGCAAGGTTGGAAGGGGAAAGAGACTTTGAGTGTAAAATGTTATGTACCCTGCTGAGCATGGTCACTGAATTGATTGCTTTTGCTTAATTCTTCTTTGTTATAAAGCAAATCTACCTCTGGTATGGGGATGGAGATGAGAGGTTATATCCAGAAATAACAGCAAAGGACATCAATAAAATCAAAACAAAACAAAAATGAGCTAGTTTGATGTCTATCTCAACACTCTTGATAGTTTATTTTAAAATACTTTGTCTTCTCTGTCCTAAATGCAAATGAAACCTTCACAGTTTTCTGCAGAATGGCCCCAGCTATGTTGCATTCTCCTTCTCCCTTCATATGTTGCTTAACAACATAATCATTTCTTAAGGAGAAGAGAAAGTAGAAGGATTGCCAAGCAAAAATGTTTACATCTGGGCAGCTTCCTTTTAAAAACAACCATAACAAAAGTATCCTTTCCATTTCTTTCCACTGGTCCTGGCACATAGTAGGTATTTAATAAACTGTTGGTTGGTTGTTGTCCTTCATTCTGGAAGAGGACCACAGTGTCAGGGAGATGATGTCGTGATTTCCAAATGAATTGGATATAACTGAGAGAGGGCTATGCAAAGTCACCAGTCTCACTTTATTCTCCAGAGCCATCGGGGATAAGTGGCAAGATATAGATCAGAATGACTTGAGATGGTCCTGCATTGTGCTTGGCATGTACTTACTTACTGAGTGACTATTAGTAATATTCCAGAGTAGAAGGATATAATATATTCCTCCTAAGACAGTAAGGGGCACAGTGTTCAATAGAACACTAAGCCTGGAGCTCCAAAGAACAGAGTGCAAATCTACTCTCAGATACTTGGTGCTCCTATAAAAGTCTTGTGTGCATTCTTGCAGTGCTTCAGGCCTTTGAAGGTCTTATTTACAAAGAACACTAAAGTGTTCACTTATGACTGTGTATTCACTTATAACAAGATTAGTTACAAAGTGATGTCTGACTACGTCTTCTGAGATTTTATCTTAGGCATACTTATGACACTAGGAGTTGTGTGACCCTGGACAAATAACTTTACTGCTAATGAACTTAGTTTCCTTATTTGTAAAATGGGGATAATGTTGCAATACCTATGGCTTATCATGTAGACAGCAAAAACAAATGTCAAATTCCTTCCTCATTCCCCATGTAAGCTGCTAGTTGTCAGTGACCTGCCACCACAGTTACAGACTCCTCAGTAGCAGTCTCTGAAGACTTTCCCTTTGGCAATGTGCCAGGTATATTGTATTAGCTTTTTAAATGGTCCAGCTTTCTGGAAAGTAAGAATTGAAAAACCTGTACTTCATAGACTTAAGACTCGTTGTATAATAGCTATTTTATTATTATTTCAATATGTGTTAGAGACTCCTATATGAAGGGATGGATGTGTATATTGGGGAGGGAACAGGGTTCTTCTCTACCTATTTCTCCTACTCAGATAATTAAGGAACTGACAACTCCCAATTCCACATATAATCATTAACTCCCCTTACAAGCACACAGGTTTATAAGGCTCAAAGTATAAAATAAATTCATTTATAGATTAAGGAGAATAAATTGAACTAATGTAAAAGTCCACAGGAAAAAAACAATATCTATTATTTAACAACTCATCTCCTGAATCTTATATAGTCTCAGTCACTTATAATATGCTTAAAAGTGTTCCAGCAAGGGTTGCCAGAGATTGTTCATTTATGTCCTCCCCCCTCCCCTATCGTACTTCTGGTCATATGGACTACATTGCTTTTGCTGCAGCTCATGACTAGCACCTGTCATTCATTGATGTTCCACATCATATTCCTTTTAATTCATCTGCATTGCTCTACCTGGAGTTGATACCTCCTATAGTTTTCCACAGCTCCCAGCAGATGTCACCATTACCTTCACAAGGGATCAATTCTTTGTTTTCAAGTCTTATGGCAAACTGGATCATCAGCTCAAAATTGAGCTCCAGACTATCTCTATTTCTGAAGTCTTTTCTTGAGTGATTGCTGGCATCACACACAACTAGTCAAATAGGAATCAAAAACATAACTCTCTTGCATCTCAAAAGTGGCTTCAATTCAGTGACCATGCTCAGCAGGGTACATAACATTTTACACTCAAAGTCTCTTCCTGGAATAGCCAACTGGGACCTTAGCTCCTAATTAATATGACTCCCTCTCAGGTCTGCACAAGGTCCCAACATCACTCTTTCTATCCCAGCACGCACACTTCAGGGTGGTTATCTAACTTTGATCTGGTCATACACATCAGTATATGGAACAGGGAGGGAGGGAAGGGAATAAGCAATTATATATGCCATCTACGATGTGCCTGGTACTGTGCAAAGTAAGCATTTACAGGTATCTCATTTGAGCTTCAAAAGAAACCTGTGAGTTAAGGGTTTTGCCTATCCCCAGTTTACATTTGAGTAAACTGAGATAAACAGTGACTTGCCCAGGCTTAAGGCAAGATTGGACTCATGATTTCCTAACTCCAGGTCCAGTGCTCCATTCACTGTGCCACTTATCTGCTTCAGCTTTATAGTTGCCATCAGGAAAATTCACTTCTTCCCTTATCTGTTCCCCAGATCATCGCTAGACTGCTGTAGGTATCCCTCAGTTATCTCTGTGATCTTTGGCTAGTTCTGCTTTTCTGTTCAATTGGCAGTGAATTAGGGAACCTCTACAACCTTTTTATTTTAACTGGGACAGACTGAGTAGAAGGCAATGAGTAGGTGTGGATCAGTTGTAATTTGTGTAGGAACTTTGATGTCAATATATTTCTCTTTCTGCCCACTCACATACATTGTCACTCTTCTGAACTTTCCTATTACTTTTGAGGGCATGGCCATTCTCTCATTCACCCAGTTTCATAACCTTGATGTTCTTCTTGACTCTGCAATCTTATCTAATGCCCTCCACATCCAATCTTACTATTTCTACCTCCACAACTCTTGCCTTTGCTCCTTTCCCTCCACTTAACCAACATCTCATTTCAGGCTCTTTCCACGTATCACCTGTCCTCCTGCACTAGTCTCCCAGTCTCTCTTCATTCCAAACCATCCTTCACCAAGCTAGCTGTTGAAGTAATATTACTAAAGCAAAGGTCTGACCATATCATTCCCCCAACCACC
This sequence comes from Pseudocheirus occidentalis, assembly GCA_028646575.1. NCBI lineage: Eukaryota > Metazoa > Chordata > Mammalia > Diprotodontia > Pseudocheiridae > Pseudocheirus > Pseudocheirus occidentalis. The sequence continues at coordinate 6,739 of JAQQSW010001945.1, forward strand.
AAATTACAGCAACCTTTATACTCATTCATCTTTATCTTACCTTTTACAATGTATATTGCATATATTTTATAATATACCTAGTTATCATCATAGTAGGACATGTATATGTTATATAAATCATAAATATGTACATATTAGGGGTGAAGTAAATTTTTTATTGATAGGAATGACAGATGAAAAATATTTGGTTTAGAGTTTTAGGCAACAGTATACTTTCTCCAGTTGTTCCTTAGTCTCTATAATTCCCTCCAAGCAGGTAGTAGAATAATTCTAATCACAAAAATTTCTGAAGTTATAATGCCATCATCACCCCTCTCTCAGATCCTAAAGTCAGAAAGCTACTTTTAAGCCCATAGATATTTGAGGGGTTTATCATCTTATACATTAGGTATTTTTACTTTTAAAATACTTTAACATGTATTTTATTTTATAGATACAACCCTGTGGTGTTGATACTTGTTTTCAGGTTTAGTTTTTAGTAAGTAAGTAAAACAAGAATGTGTTTTTAGAGAAAGGTAAGGTATTATAAATGAGTTCTAAACCATGCTTGGCAACCATAAGCTAAACAAATGGATGTATGAATATATATTTATAAGAAAGGAAAAAAAACCAGTACAAATGACTGAGAAACATGCCCTGTAAATATTGGTTTGTTTATGAGAAGATAAATTATATAATAGCATATATAACTACATAGTGTCCTTTAAAACTGTTATGCTTCATTCCAGTCTGTTGTTAAGAGATAGGAAAACTAAGCAAAACAATTTGTTCTGACCCCTTAGAAACAAAATGGCCTGAGCATGTTTTGAAACTCTAGTTAATAAAAGAAGTGATTTAATGTTAATTGGGTATTGATAATTTTTTTAAAGGAAAGAAAGGAAGCAAATTATAACTTCATCACTATAGTAACTTTCTGATTTCTGATCAGAAAGTAAGAATCCCAATTCTGGAAAAAAAAATCAGAGAGTTGGAGGAAGGATTTGTATATATGGAAGAAAAGAGGTATTGCCAGATCCTTCCCTTTTTCTGTCTGATAGGTCAGAAGAAAAATTAAGGAAGCGAATAGTAGAGAAAATGTGGACCCTCTTTAACAGATGGACTAGATAATTAGTGATAACTGAATATAAACCTTGGAAGCCATGCCACCCACTACCCTCACTTAACACAAGTAACAAGAGGAAGGGCCAGAAGACCTTTGTTTGGAGTGATTATACAGGGGCTGTGAATCTAAGGCATTTCAAAGTCTACAAGTACCATAAATGAGAGAAAATAAAGGCTTTCTTAGGAGTTAGACAGAAAATGACAGCTCTGTTAGTGGAAACAGTTCAGCTAGCTATTAAAGGTTTCATTTTGTAATAGGGTGTTTTTATTTCTTTCAATTTTGCTCTAAGCTATATCTCTTAAGTTGAAAAAAATCAAATCAATCAACCATTAAACATTTATTAAGCACTCACTATGTGTCAGGCACCATTTTACATTTTGGAGGTACAAAGAAAAAGCAAAAAAGGGTCCCTGCTGTCAGGTTGATTACATTGGAAGTGGGGAGCCATTTTGCACATAAATAGATTCAAATGTAAGATCTCTAAACGAGTGAAAGGTACAAGAGTATATGTAAGGCATTAGCAGCTGGAGAGACCAGGAAAGACTATTGTAGAAGGTGCCCAAGTTGAATCTTGAAGGAAGCCAGGGATTCTAAGAGTTGGAGGTGAGGAAGGAGAAAACTATAGACAAGAAGGATAGCTAATGAAACTTCACAAAGATGGGAGATGCAGCTTTTTTTTGTATGGAAGAGCAAGTAAGCCAGTAAGATTGAAAAATAGAGTGTGTGTAAAACTTCCTGGAAGAGACTTAGTTGTGAAGAGCTTTCAATGTCAAGCAGAGGAGTTTACTTTATATTAGAGCTAACAGAGATCCAGAAAAAAATGAATCAAAAGTGCATGCTGTTTCTTATGTTCTTTTGCTAATGTCTAAGGACAAAATCAACTTACTTTTATACCTGTCTAAAGACACTTAAATCACCAAATGCCCTTCACCTGGTGGCAGCTATTAAAACCATAGGCAGAGTGCCTAAAAGGAAAGAATAACTAGTCTCTATAGGCTCATCCTAGAATTTTTAGTTCTGTTAGTTGATGGCAAACATCATAGACTATTTTCTAAGAGGACATCTGAAAGAGAATATCATCTTTCTTTCTTTTTTCCCTTCCTATACTTTGTAGAAGAGGCAGATGACATTGTTCTTTAAAATACAATCTAATTTCCAGAAATTCAGTGTCTGGATGCACTGCTTTTGCAAGAATTAGGTCTTTTTTTGCCCAGAAAGTCCTAGCACAGTTGCTGCCCTTGGGTCCATTGTCAGACTTCTTGAGTTTCACAGAGACTACAGAGCTCAGATGCATGCAATCTCTTTATTGGCAGTTCATCTTTTTGGTAATGCCTTCAAAGCAGCCTTTCCCTCCTACCAGGTAATTAGGATGATCCTATGCTTTTTCAAGTAATGATACAGATTGTTGTAGCTTTATGTTGCATAAAGCTAAAAGGGAACTTATGATATAGATGTTAAAACATGTGGCTTCCTACAAAGTCGGGGGGGGGGAAATAAAAAACAAACAAACTTTTAATAGGATCTATATTAAGGAATTAATGATAGGTCATGACAGAATAGTAAATATTTGAATCTGTTGTCATTATACTTTATATTTGTATAACACTTGCGATCTTACATAATGCTTTATCATTCATGATCCTTTTAAAGCCTCACAAATAAAATTCTAGACCGATACTTCAAAAGAGATCCAAAAAAGAAGAAAAAGTTATATGTGTACAAAAATATTTATAGTAGCTCTTTTTTTAATGGCAAAGAACTTCTGGAAACTCAGGGGATGCTCATCAATTGAGTAATGGCTGAATAAGCTGTGGTGTATAAATGTGATGGAATCCTATTGTGCTGTAAGAAATGAATGTCTATTTCAAAGAGACATAGAATTATACAAACTGATGTGGAGTGGTGATGTAAATAGGACCAGAATAACAAATTATATATTACATCAAGAGTATAAAAATGACAAATTTTAAAGACTTTATAAAATAATGGAAAATGAAATGAATGGAACTAGCAAAACAACTTATACAATCACAATAATACTATAAAAACAAATAATTTTGAAATTTATTAATTAAATAATCATCCATGATTCTCGAGAACATAAGATGAAAAACAGTATCTGTATCTGAAGTGACTTAGGGTACAAAATGAGAGGTGCAGGTATGTGTTTCACAGTCACATATAAACATATATGTTGTAATGCCAAGCAAAGACAACTTCCAATGTTTGGATTACCAGCACAGCAAATCCCATTTATTCAGCAAACATTCACAGAACAGAGAAAGTCAAAATACAGTGTAACTTATATATTTTAACAAATAAGTTCTCAATTCAATCCAGGTACTACTCCACCCTTAGACAGTACATTCATTTAGTCAGTCAAAGTCTGTTCTCAAATGGAGATCAGTTTCCAATCATAAACAAAGTATATTCATTTGGTCAATCAGACCAGTCAGAGAGAGCACAAAGAGGCCAAAGGTTTCCCATTCCTGGACTCAAAGTAATTACAACACCATCCAACAACACCAAGCACTTTATCAAAAGGGGAAGGAGAGCACAAAATGCCATCTACCCTTAAGCCATAACAAGGTTAAGATAACACATCTCTTGCTGAAGGCAGCTCAGCAGGAAGGGCTCATCCCAATGTACTGGGATCCAAAACCAGCCCAGCCTGAAACCACGGCTTGGCCCTTGGGGTGGCCAGGACAAGCCACAGCTGGAGTCTTCAGGAGAGTGAATCAGTGGTAGCTGTGGCAGTTTCCAGAATTATCAAGCCATAAGAAACAAGGAGAAAGTGAGAGGTCAGTGGAACTCAGCTAAATTTGGGGGGAGAAAAGCAGTCCACCTGAACTGCCTCCAGGGCAAAGAAGAGGCAGAAGCTGTGACCCTGCAGTGGCTTCCATGTGGCTGCTTCTTGAAAAAGATCCCCAAAAGAAAACTAGCAATGTTATAGTGAGGTTCTGGAGTCCCCAGATGAAGTAGAAAATATTACAAGCTCCAAAGAAGAAACAGTTTGAAAACTGTGGAAACACAATTAGGATAACCCAGGATCTAGCAGCTTCTACATTAAGAGATCGAAGGGACTAGAATATGATATTCCAGAGATCAAGAGAGCTAGGAGTAAAACCAAGAATCACCTACTCAGCAAAGTTGAGTATAATGTTTCAGGGGAAAATATGGTCCTTCAGTGAGGTGGAGGGCTTTCATACATTCTTACTGAAAAAACCAGAACTGAAAAGAAAATTTAACACTCAAATACAAGAAGCATGAGAAGATAAACATGGAAAAGCAATCATAAGGAACTTATCAAAGTTGAACTATTTACATACCAACATGGAAAAAACGGTAATTGTAACCTATGAAACTTTTCTCAGTATGAAGATAGGTGAAGGGAATACAAATGCATATATACTTATACATACACATGTCTATATTGGAGGGTTCATATATGCGTATGAACACATATCTGAGTATGTGTATATATGTGTGCATAAAGAGCACAGGGTCAATATAATAGGAAAAGACGATACTTTAAAAGGTGAAATTATGAGGTGGGAGAGGATTAGAATGAGAGGAGACAGGGAGAGACAGAATGGGATTAATGATCTCATATAGAAGAGGCTAGGGATAATTGTCACAATGGAGGGGAAGAACAGGAAGGAGAAAGGGAAAGGGTCAACTTTACTCTTATTGAATTTGGCTTAGGGGAGGAATGACATAAACTCTAAACTGGGTATCTTGCCAGAAGAGCAGGGAGGATGTGGATGAGAGGTGGGATGATGGAGGGGAGGGTCAGGATTGGGGGAGGGCTGCTGGAAGTACACACTTCTGCAAAGGGACAGGGACAGGGTAGAGAATAGAAAAAGGTGGGTGGGCAGGATAGAAAGAAGGGACATATAATGTTTCTCACACAATTTGTCCACTGTTGTGGAAATGTTTTGCATAATTACACATGTACAGCCTGTATTGAATTGTTTGTCCTTCCAGTGGGGTTGGGTGATGAGGGAGGAAGGGATAGAATCTAGACTTTGAGGTTCTATAATCAAATGTTTAAAATATATTAAGTACATGCAACTTGGAATTAAGATATACATGCACTGGGGTAGGGAGACTCATCCTGTCCTACTGGAAAGTGAAAGGGGTGATGGGGGAGGACATAGGGGTGAGTAGATTGGGGAGGGGCTATACAGTGTGATGGCTATTTTGAGGTGATGGGCAGGGGAAAGATGGGGAGAAAATTTGCAACTCAAAATCTCTTGGAAATGAGTGATGTAAACAAGAAAATAAGTAAATTTATTAAAAAAAAGTAATAACAACAACAAAAAATAAATCAGCAAAGTAAACTGCCCAGAGGTCCTAGAACCCAAGGGTAAATTGACTTTCAAAGAATCCACCAATCACCTCATGAATTACATTCCAAATTGAAAATACCAAGAATATTTTAGCCAAATTCCAGAATTATTAGGTCAGAGAGAAAATGCTGCAAGCAATCAGAAAGAAACAATTTAATATCATGGAACCACCGACAGGATTATGCAGGCCCTTGCAGCCTCTACATTCAGAGATCAGAGGGCTTGGAATACGGTATTCTATAAGGCAAAAACGTCTGGAGCATCAACTACCAAGTGAAACTGAGCATAATTTTTTTAGGGGAGAAAATGGAAATTCACCAAAATAGGGGTCTTCTAAACCTTCTTGATTAAAGACTACAGGTCAACAGAAAAATTGATCTCCAAATACAGGACTCAAGAGAGGCATAAAAGTGTAAACAGGAAAGAAAAAAAAACGTTATTAAAAAGGGCCAATGGTTTACAGCCCTACAAGGGAAGATGATACTTGAAACTATTGAGAACGGTATCTCCTTCATTGAGGAATACACACACACACACATATGTACATAAACTATCCCATTAATTAATTAGGTATTAACCTTCAATCTAAGAATTAAATAAAAAATTTAAGGTATATTTTTAATATAAACTTTCACTTGTCTCTATGTATCTCAAATATCCTGGTCACACTGACTTGAACAAACAGCAAAAGTACCGGCTATACAACTTGCTAACAGTGTAGCAAAGAATACAACGTAGTATTTAAGTCACAGTTTCCCAAGGATTCTCTTCAACATTGCCTCTACATAGAACAAAGTATAAATCCATTCTCTCAGAAAATATGTCTTTAAACTATTTTTCCTCACAGCTACTTTACTTGATCTTTCAAGAAAGACTAGGCCAGTGGTTCTCAAACTTCTTACTGCCGTGACCCTTTAATACAGTTCCTCATGTTGCTACTTCGTAACTGTAATTTTGCTACTACTGTGAATTGTAATGCAAATATCTGATGTGCAGGATGTATTTTCATTGTTACAAATTGAACATAACCCATAGGTTGAGAACCACTGGACTAGGCCTTTCTATCCTTAACACTTTCACTCTCACCATGACAGTAACTATCTTCAGAATGATAATTAAACTGAAATTCCCCAAAATCATATTTTTTAAAATGTATAATAAAAGTATCAATAGAGTCTATGAAAGGGTGTACTGATGATGGTGTTGCATTAGGAGATATATATTCATATGTTCCATTCTGACTGCTCAAAGCCCGCTATTATAACATGCTGCCTTCCTTGGAAGGACTCTGATTTCTAAAATTATAGTTCATCCCTGTGCTCCCCTAAAAAAAGAGCAAAAACACTTCCCACTCTCATTATGCATAAAAACCCAGATCTTGTTATTAAGAAGTCATTTTATTAAATTAACATTAACATATGAGTGACTCCATAATATTTCCAAGGATTTTTGCATTTTTAAAGATGTTGTGTATTCACCCTAGAGAAAAACCCCCACATTTAGTACAATTGCCTAAAGTATAACAAAGTGAAGAATTTTGAACATTTTGCTAGATTTATTTTTTGGTTGTTCCTTCCCTTAGGAGCAATATTCTGTTAACCCTTAAAGAATATCATACGTTTCCTGACTTGAGAAGACAAACCTACTATTGGGAAAACTTTATCTATTTTTATTTTTCAGGTTAATTTGCACTGCATTACTCACAATGTCCCCCTTAGGCATTTGTTTGTAAAACAAATTGCCAGGCTATGTTGTTTAATTTTTCTTTGTTATGCTTCTAAAATACCAAAACTAGTCATTACACTGTAAGCATCAGGAATCATTGGAAAATAAATCAAAAGTATGAGAGCTTTGCATAAGAACAGAGAATGCAGTTCTTTAGACTAAACTCTTTTCAGCAATGGAGGATTTTCCCTCCCAATGAATATATTATTCCAAACCCCATTAAAATAGTAAAGATTTCCAATCTACCCTTTCAAGATACCTCTTGCTCTACATAGTAGGCTCTTAAATGCTTGTAGACTGAAAAATACCTATTTCCTCCACAAAAAATAATATTTCTCTCCTCTTCAGAACATCTCCTTGTTTTTCTTCATGCTGATGCTATTAGTAATAAGCTTTAATGCCTTCTAGGAGCTGTAGACTTTTATAGCAATATAAGTCCGGTTTTATGAGTCAGGTTAAGACATATTGGTAAGAAGATGGCAGCATAGAAGCAGCAAGTTCCTGCAGCTCCCACACAGCCACTCTAAACACCCATAAAATATGACCCTAAACAAATTCTAAGACTCTCAAACTCACAAAAATACAGAAAACACATCTCTCGCTGAAGGTGGATCAGCAGGAGGGGCTCATCATGGCAGGCTGGGAGCCGAGACCAGCCCAGCCTGAAACCAAAATGCGGCCAGGCCCCATAGTAGTCAGGAGGAGCCAAGCCAAGCCAGCTGGTCTATAAGAGAGAAGATCTACAAGACCTACAGCAAACTCCACATCTATCAAGGCATGAAAAATAAGGATTAGATAAAGGCAGCTCAGCAGCAGGCGTTCATTCTGGCGGGCCGGGAGACAAGACCAGCCCACCTCAAAACTGAACCATGGCCAGGCCCCAGGGTTGTCAGGAGGAGCCCAGCCAAGCTGCAGCATGAGTCTGCGCCAGTGAGGAGATCTATAGCACCTGAAGGGATCTTCACATCTAGCAAGCCAGGTTTAGAGAAGGGCAGTGAATGTGGAACCTTGAAGCTAAATATGGGGGAGGAAAAGCAGTTCGGCCAATCTGCCCCCAGGACAAGGAAGCAGTGGGGGAAGGGCAGGAACTGCTGTAACTGGTGGCTGCCCCCACTGGGCTGCTTCAGAGCCCTTGGGCTGTGGACACAAAAGGGGGGCTGAATCAACTGATCAGGGCCAAGTGTTTTTGCACTGAGTGGCCTGGATCTGGATCATGGTCTTGGGTAGTGGGCCTGAGGTGTGCTCTCAGCAAGCCAAACCTG
>JAQQSW010001946.1:0-15167 GCA_028646575.1 Pseudocheirus occidentalis
AAGTATGAGAAGGTAAATATGGAAAAGAAACCATAAGGAACTTATGAAAGTTGAACTATTTATATGCCAACATAGAAAAATGAGAATTGTAACTTATGAAACTTTTCTCAGTATGAGGATAGGTGAAGGGAATATAAATGTATACGTGTATGTGTGTGTATATACACACACACACACATAAATATATGTATATATGCATGTATATATGTGTGTATATAAATGTATATGTGTGCATGTATTCATACACATATGTCTATATAGGAGGGTATATTTGCATATGAATACATATGGGAGTATGTGTGTATATATGTGTACATAGACAGAAGGCACAGGATCAATTGAATAGGAAGGGATGATATTTTAAAAGGTGAAATTAAGAGGTGGGAGAAGAATAGAATGAGAGGAGACAGGGAGGAGACAGAATGGGGTCAATCATTTCATATAGAAGAGGAAAGAGATAACTGTTACAATGGAGGGGAAGAACAGGAAGGCAAAAAGGGAACGGGTCAACCTTACTCTCATTGAATTTGAGTTAGGGAGGGAATGACATACACTCTAAATTGGGTATCTTGCCCTGAAGGAGTGTAGGGAGGAAGGGGACGAGAGGGGGGATGATGGAGAGGAGGGTAGGTTGGGGGGAGGGTTGTTAGAAGCACATACTTCTGTTAAGGGACAGGGATAAAGTAGAGAATAGAACAAGGGGAGGTCGGGATAGAAAGGAGAGAAATATCATCAGTGTTTCACAATATGTCCATTGTGGAGATGTTCTGTGTAACTCCACATGTACAGCCCGTATTGAATTGCTTGTCTTTCCAGTGGGGGTGTGTGACAAGGGAGGAAGAAAAAGAATCTAGAATTTAAAGTTCTAAAATCATATTTTGAAATATATTATTATTACTATTATTATTATTATTTACAAGCAACTGGGAAATAAAATATACAGGCACTGGGATAGAGAGATCCATCTTGCTTTACCAGAAAGTCAGAGTGGTGATGGGTGAGGATATAGGAGAGAGCAGATTTGGGGAGGGGGTATACAGTCAGATAGCTGTTTTGGTGGGGTGGGTAGGGTAAAGACAAGGAGAAAATGTGTAACTCAAAATCTTGTGGAAATCAATGATGTAAACTAAAAATAAACCAAAGTCAGTTTTAAAAAGAAGAAAGAACTTAACTACCCTCAGAGAAACAGAGGGCAAATAAGTGTAGTGTGGTCTTATATAGATGCATATGAATGTATATGTCTGTATGAGTATGACTATGGATATCTAAGTATATGTATGTCTATATTTGTATGTGTATAGTTATGTACATAGATATCTTTATGTGTGCATTCATATATGTATGTATGTATATGTGTGTGTATGTATGTGATATCCATGCATAATTGTCGCATTCTTAGGAAAGAGGTATAGAGTTCATGAAAATGAAGACCTTCTCTATCCATTAATAGGTCTATGTGACCATATATGTTCCCTTTTTCCTTGGAACAGGTGCCGTATTCCCTGGTTTAAAGGTACACAGGTATTTCAATCACAAATCTCTTGCTGCTTTGAACTCCAGCCCAATTCCCAGCTTGGTGCCTTGGGGTAGGAACATGACTGAGGAGAAACTTGCTTACAGGGTGGCTTGCTGAAGGAAGACTTTCACACCTTCTGGTACTGAGCCAATTAGGTAAGCAAGTTACATGGACTGTGGTGCCTTCTGGCTCTAAGCCTATTAATCAAAGGTGAAATTTTGCTTTTGAGGCTTACTCATAGGAAGAACATTCACCTAAGGTCTTCGTGATTTGGCCATACAAGACTCTGGGTTGCCAGCGTTGCTATTAAGCACCACCCTACTTTGAATGCAGATGGTGGTGTTCCATGATTTGTGATGTAAATTGTTCTATTACTCTGTTTAGATCAGTGGTTCTCAACCTTCCTAATGCTGTGACCCTTCAGTATAGTTCCTCATGTTGTGGTGACCCCCAACCATAAAATTATTTTCATTGCCACTTCATAACTGTAATTTTGCTACTGTTATGAATCATAATGTAAATATCTGATATGCAGGATGTATTTAAATTGAACATAACCCACATGTTGAGAACCACTGGTTTAGGCAGTTGGAACCCTGTCTATTGAATTCTTTTTTGGATGCTCACTTCTCTCTTATATATCTGTCTCATTGTTTAATTAAAGTAAGATTATCAACCCCTTTAAAGCTGTCTTTCCTTTAGAGAAGCAGATCAAGAACATGTGTTAGCAGCTCTCCTGTGTGCTGGTCTTATTGGTCTTACACTTCCACAGCAGCTACAAGTATCATTAACAATACAAGAGAGAAGGAGAAGGGAGGAACAAAGTAACAAGTGCACAGCAAAGAACAAAATAAAACTTAAAAGGAAGCAAAGAAAGATGGGCAGCTCTGAACACAATGTGTAGTATTTATTGAATATACTTCCTTGAAATGGAAATTAATTGCTATGTCTTTTGAAACCTCTCTGACATTCTGCTGTGCACTTGGAATTTTTTTTCTTTTCTTATTTTATATTTAAGTTTTGATACTTAAGTTTATGTTTCTCTTTCTTTTCTTATGTATTTAAGTTTTACTGTTTAAGTTTAAAATAAATAAATTTTTAAAAAAGACTTGGTTGGCTCAGAGGACTAAAAGCTCAGGCTACTGACATCATCTCCTGGTCCTGATGGGGTGCTAGGGTGCCTTTGTAACATCTGGGATGCTTTTTTCTGTAACCTTAGTTTGTAAAATCATATTTTTGTGTTCAGGTTTCTCTGTAACATCAGTTTATAATGAGCCAAGTTGTAAAAACACACTTCCACTAACCGTAAAGGCATTAACTCTGCCTCTCCCCTGCCCCCAGCCAAAAAGTCTTTTCCCTGAGCCTACATATACTGCATAGCTACAATACTTATGAATACATCACCCAAGTATTTTTATACTTCCTTTTATCTAAGTGGCCAGCTGCACCCCAAAACTTTGAACAACATTATCAGAAGAGATAACTCCCTCTCAATATGATTCCTCCTGAAGCCCCAATCAGTCTGTCTTCCAAATATGGCACAATCAAGCCTATCCTCCCAACAGCCATATTGGACCTATTTCATTTATCCTTGACCAAAAGTAACCTAGTGATGTCACAAGACAAAAAACACATCTCTTCACTCATCCCCGAGGGGAATGTCCCAGTGAATTATGGGCAATATGCCTGCACAGTTGATACAAAAAGTGCATGTTCCTTTAAGCACTGACCACTCCTAAACTCCTCCTAAGATCCTCCCTAATTCCTCCCTTACCTACCTAGTTAGCGTAATTAACCTTTAACTGACAGTTTTATGGCTTTAAAAATTGCCACTGGCCCCTGCACTTTGCAGGCTATCCTTAACCTTTTCCTGACCACTGCAAAGCATAATAATAAACTTTTATAACTCTGCCTTAGATCCCTGTAAGCTTGCAGGTTCCTTTATCCTTCTCCTGCTCACTGCAAAGTCAGCGTAACAATAAACTTTTGTAAGTCTGCCAAAAGATAGCTTGAGTCCTGGGAAATTCTTTCCAGACAAGAACCCTCAAGGGATTCATTTGAGACCCCTGGAACATGCAGCTCTTCCATACCTCTTCAGTCCCTTGGATACAAAGTGGTCATGAAGAGACTGTGCGGTGTTTTGATGCCTGGCTAGTGAATCATAATGGGTTACTCAGGCAAGGGAGCCTTACTCAATTGAATTAACTTGAGGTGTCTTCAATGCCTATCTTTGCCCAATATTCTTTTGCTATGGCTCAATGAATCTTTTTAACTGTCAGATGACCTACAAGAGTCTCATTTTCTTCTAAATCAAACCTAAACTTCCAGGACACTGATTGGAGACAGGCCCAGCTCAGAATAAACTGTAATGTGAAATTTCAGACATAATGACAAAGGCATTGGAGGGCAGGGTAGAGTGTCACATTGATAAAGTAGGTACTTCTCAAATGTACTTGTAGTATTCCTCCATGAAGTGGACGTAGAGCAGTTCCCTGAAGTACATCCCTATAATACTAGATACTCTGTTATCAGAGGGGGACATGACTGGTATAGGGATCTCTGAGCACCCATTGCTAAGTAAATGTGGGCAGACCATGGATAAAGAAGTGGAGAAAAGGGTTATTTAAGAGAAAAGGGAAAGAGGTAAAGTATAAACTTTTGAATGACTGATAAGAGCACCCAGGGCCACAAACAAATGGGGAAAACTGCCCCCAACCAACATCTCCCTTGATTCCCAGGCCCTGAACCCCCAGAGACTGCTAAGAGTGGATTTCCCTGGTGAGCTCATTCTCTCCTTGTTTGAGATGAAATTTATCTTGCTCCTGAGAAGAAGAGCATATTTACTCTCATATACTTTTTCATCTAGTCTAAACTTCCTGATTTCTATTTACTATTTTCTCTGACAAAGTAGATTTGCTCACTAAACAAAATTGTATTTCTGTGACCCAAGCGTTTGATGAAAAGGAACCAAGCCTGCAAGCATAAGATAACTTTTATCTTCCACTTCAAAAAACCAGGGAAAAATAGCTTTTATTCTATACCCTTAAAAAAAGAGGATCATCCTCTTGACTACAAATATTTGAAGTATAATAAATGAGCATAATTCTAATATGGGGTTGGGAACCTGTGGCCTTGAGGCCATATGTGGCCTGCTAGATCCTTAAGTATGGCCTTTTGACTGAATCCCCAAATTTTGCAGAACAAATCCTTTTCATAAAATTTGTTCCATAAAATTTGGATTCAGTTGAAAGGCCGCACTTAAAGATCTGGGACCTCAGAACCCAGGTTCCCCCACCCCTGCCCAATGATCTTGGAGACAGGAAAGTGTATGAGCAAATATCTAACTGCTTGCTCTTCAGCTTCATGCTCTTCAAAAATGTACAAATTAAATTCTTCCTTGGAAATGACATGGATCAGGTCCCAGGTCAAATATTTATTTAAGCATGCCACATATGGGTCACCCTATTTATATTTGATTGTCAATCCATCTATTTTACACACTCAAGCCGTACCAGTGTCAGTGAATTTTACTTTACTGATAAATTCCTACTCCACTACCTTCCTTACTCTCATTTCTGTCTAGCTCAACCCTACCAACCCATCTCTGTCTCTCTACTATCCACTTTGTGCCTATAGAGCTATTGTCCTACTATAAGCAAACACTACTCTATTCTCTCCTTTTTCCAGAGTCATTCATTCTGCCTTATCAACTTAAATGAAACTTGGCTTTCCCCTGTTGACACCATTCTTCAAACAGCCCTTTCTCCCAGAGCTAGGAGAAGCTATTCTCTTTGTTCCCCAATAACATTTTTAGATCACTGTCCTCTAACAACAAGACTGTGTTCAAAATGAGCAGCAGCCTCTTCACCATCTTTTTAAGAGATCTCCAAGCAGCTGTGAAAAGCAGTTAGGTGGCACAGTAGATCGAGTTCTGGATCTGGAGTCAAATCTGGCCTCAGACACTTACTAACTGTATAACCCTGGGTAAGTCATTTAACCTTGTTTGCTTCAGCTCCTCATCTGTAAAATGAGTCAAAGAAAGAAATGGCAAACCACTCCAGTATCTTTGCCAAGAAAACTCCAAATGGGGTCATGAAGAGTCATGCATGACTGAAACAACAGGACAAGAAGCAGCAGCTATGAAAGCTGCAGACAGAAATGCTTATTCTCTCCACAATTCAACAGAACCCCTGATCTTACACTAATTAAGTATTTTTCCAGGGTACTTTGTCAATTATAAATTCTCTTTTATCTAGTATTTGGAGGTTTGCAACATTGTTGGGTTGGCTAAGAGGCAGCCACTTTGGAGAATACTGCTTGTTAGTACTGTAACCTTAATTGGTGTATTTCATGTTGACTGAAACTTGTTTCTTTCTGGGTTACAAAGCCATATCAGGCAAATATGGCATTAGCCTTCAATCATTTCTGAACTATTGATCCTCACAAGACCATAGTCATCTCCAAGATTTCCTTACCTAAGAACAGGAGAGAATAGAAACAACAGTGACAAAGGCAACAGCAGAACCACACTCTCCTGGTTTTGTGGCAACATGGGTTGGGACAGCCTGCCTGAGGTCTGCTGCTGCCTTTACCTATTTCCTCCTCACTGGAACACAGCAAACCAGGAGCTTGAGTTGACCAAGCTGGTCAACTGGTCAATGTTCAGTTCTGACTCAGTAACCCATCAAAAAGTCATTTCTTCACCACTTAGCAAACAGATAAAAAAACAGTCACAGAAAACCTTTGCCTGCTCTAGACAGAATCCATGTGGGGAATTACCTCAAGCTAAGCACATACTCATAAGGACTGGGCTCTCATTGGCCAGTCCTTAGTTCCACACTTGTGCCAGCCTTTTCCTTTCTTTACCACCATTTATCTATCAATCACTCAATGGAATGTAAGCTTCTTGAAGACTGGAGCTTTCCTTTTTAGTTCTCATATCTCAAGCATCTAGCATAGCACTTGGCATGTAGCAGGTACTTAATAAATGTCTATGAGGGAATCAAAGAATAAATGAATGAATATCCAGTACTCTCTCCCACCTTTCTCAAGAACTTCATCTTCCTGCTTCAGAAATGCATATCAAAATAAATTTCTTTTTCTACTCATAGTAGATATGAAAATCTTTATCCGTAAGAATGGTGATAGCACATGTTCTTTGACAACTAATATAAAATCTCTTCCCTTACAAAAAAGAACAATTCTGCCCTTTTTATCATTAACTTCTTCTTATAAAAAGAATCAAATAAAAACAACCACAGCCTTCTGACTCTTCTAAAAGAAAAAAATCTACAATGAATAAGATACTGACTTTGTACTGGGGTTGGGAAGGAAGGGAAAACCAACATTAATGAACTTAAACCTTGCCCTCAAGGAGCTTACTATCTAGTTAAGATAATTTCATGGGAAGTTAAACAACACAAGGTAGCAATTAAAGATGTCACAAAGAAGCATATGGTTACCACTAATAATGAAAACAACTAATGATTATATAGCATTTTAAGATTTGCAAAGTGTTTGTGCTATTATTTCATTTGACTAATTTGACTAATAAAACAACTTGTACAGAGAGAGGCAAGAAGTCTCTGACCTAGTTCAGTCAGGGAAGGTTTCATGAAGGAAGCGGAATTTGAGCTGAATCTTGAAGGGTGAATAGACATTTTATAATGGAAAGGGGTAGCAGAAGACATTTTTAGGCATGTGTAACATCATGAATTAAAGCACAGATTTATAAAATCGAGACTTTGGGGGAGAGAGAGGAAGAGATTAACTAAACAAGTTTGAATAAGGATTAGGATTTATGAAGAGGAACAATGACAGATCAGTTTGGAAAAGTAGGCTTGGAACCAGAACCCTGAAGACACTGAATGATAAGCTAAGGAACTTGGACTTTGGCAAAGGAAAACCCAACCTATACAGATGCATACTGACTCTTACTTTATGTAGAGTTGTTAACAAGTTTCATCATCCATTTTCCCAGACAACTCAGATTTGGAAAAGAAGTCAAAGGATTTAGGAAAGCTATTAGAGGCAGTCAACTAGGCAGGATAAGTGACAACAAATAGAGAAGGAAAGGAGAGAAAAACTGAAAAAAAAATCAAACCTAGAATGATACTATGTATCATTGCCCAGCGAACTGATATTAACCACGATGATTCTGAGTTATCAAGAAAAAGTTAAACCATACTCAGTTTAGTCTGTAATCAATCATATGATACCTTTACAAATGTCCTCTCTCCCAAATGGAATTTTAAAAGGTTTGCTACTGAAGGGAAAGTTCAGTTATCTTGAAAATTCACTTATGAATTCAGGGAGCTCATTCCTCTGTGATGCAAAATAAATAAGTCAACAATTAAGGCTGTTTCATAAATAATATTTTTTTAATAATAGGGCTGTAATAGGGAAAAGTGCTCAACCCTATATCATCAGAGATATGGCCAGAAATCCTACCTCCAGTGTTTATTAGTTCTATGATTCTGGGTAATTGATTTGACCTCTCTAAACCTCAATTCCTTATATGTAAAGTGGGGGGTGATGATTCCTCTACTATCCACTACACTGGTAGATTGCACGAGTATCAAACTAAGAAATGTAGATAAAGCACTATCTAAATGTCAGCTCTTAGTGAATTTACCAAAGAAGAAAAGAGAATAAACATGTTGTAAAGCAAAAGAAAGTTGAGAAGGACTGATTTTTATCAAGTCATTCTAAAGCAGCAGTTCTCAACCTGTGGGTTACAACCCCTTTGGGGGTCCAACAACTCTCTCACAGGGGTCACAGGGGTTGCCTAAGACCATGGGAAAACACATTTCCAGTGGTCTTAGGAACTGAGACACCGGCTCCTCTAACCGTCTCCGGGTGGGTCCTCCCACATGCAGATATACTCACATATGAGTATTAAAGGGTTGCAGCATTAGGAAGGTTGAGAATCACTGTTCTAGAGGCTTAACACATAACTCATTTTATTTAAAACGTAACAAAAGTTGCTGGGATTTTGCAAGACAGAGCACTGAGTGAAGAGGATACTTAGGGGAAAATTATGCAATTAGAACAGATTGTCAAATTCTTGTGTTAACTGAAATTATGTAATGCAACAAATTGCTCATGTAAAAAACTTTTTTCTATGAAAGAAAAGAAATATAAACGTGTCAGACAAGCATAGACTGCACAGTGTTGATCTTTAATCTCGAATGAAAGCAATAAGCATTGTCCAGTGGCAAATGTGGTAGCCAGAAGTTATGAAACCTGGATTCAAGTGCTAGCTCTGATGCTTCCAATGATGTTGGGGAATTTAGGCATTTATTAAGGGCCTGTTGTATGTACAACACCACAGACGTTGGAAGAGAAAAAAAATTTGGACAAGACAGAGCCCTTGCCCTGGAGGAGAAGAGCAATCTAAAATGATGATAAGACATCCACATAGAGAGCAATTTGTACGCACTATTATATGCTAAATATGTCAAAGATTTATAAAATATATGTTGTATGAGAGCTGAAGGATAAAGTCCCTAACCACTAGTAGCAATAGGGGAGGGCTTCATGGAGATGGTGACAGCTGAGTTAGATTTTAAAGGATGGGTAGGTTTCCAAAAGATGAAGATGAGGAAGGAAGGCATCTCAGTCATAAGATAATGTGGGCAAAAGTACAGATGAAGGTATGAGGGGATAATATAGGTTCCAGGGTTAGAGAGTTTGGCTAGAGCATGGAGGGTCATGGGAGGTTAATATGAGAGAAGACTAGGAAGATTTCATGGCACCAGATGGTGAGAGTCATGGGCCCCAGGCTACAAAGTTTAAACTTGACAAAAGACTCAAATGGGAGCTAAGCATAAAGATTTTTTAGCAAAGAACTGGAATGTCCATATCCATCTGAAAGAAAGATTACTTCAGCAACAGTATGAAGAAAAGGATAACGAATAAGAACTTGGGGTCAGAGACAAGAAAATCTGGTTATGGGTTCCTTGGCAGGTCACTTAATCTCTTAGTGCTTCCAGGCAACTCTAAGACTATTAATTGTAAAATAGGTGGAGTTTCCTCATTAGGAGTTAATTATACCAGTGAAATCAAAGGTCTCATCAAAAAAAAAGAAAGGAAGGAAGAAAAAGGATGATTTGGAGAAGAGTTGTGAGCCAGCATCATCATGAAGAGGTAATAGAAAAAGAATCATTCCAATGGACTTGGACCAAGGAAAGGCCTGTTCACCATGGTAGGGGGCAGGTGTTGTTGAGGTTCTCCCCAATAGGACCATAAGTGCTCTGCATCATGCCCCATGTCTCAAACCTCTGTCTACTGGTCTGCTCTATTTATGGCTGATGGGTCCAGTGGGGCCATTTCCAATTTTCTCCCAGATAGCCTTCACAAAAGCAGAACTCCCTTAAACAGCACCACTATCTCAGCAATAAGTCTCCCAAACAACCTCCTCCAACCCTCCAACTCAGTCCTTCCCCACTCTTGTTGACCCCTTGACCCAAAAACCTTTTTCTCATATTCCATCCAGTGTTACAGTTAGAACCTGTAACCTACATCATGCGGGTGACCGCATTCCCTAGCTTCAGACTGATATCACCCTCTTTTTCCTCCTTCTGTCTCTTCCTTACCTTCCTAGTTATTAAGCATCAGGCCTCATTGCTGAATAACTCCTATCCTTCTTGACATCACAATGGTCTTAGTTCCTTTTAATAAATTGGAGAAGGAGAAAGAGAAGAAGAAAAGAAGAAGAAGAAGAAGAAGAGGAGGAGGAGGAGGAGGAGGAGGAGGAGGGGGAGGAGGAGGAGGAGGAAGAGGAGGAGGAGGAGGAGGAAATAGAGAGAAAATGAACTAGAGGAGCAAAAGAAATTAATCAATAGGTCTTGATATCGTTCCATATTAGAGATGGAAGAGAAAGTGGAAACAAGAGTAGTCAAAAGAGCAATAGAGTTAGGCGGAAGCTAATAAGTTTGGGCTTTGGATATATTGAATCAAAAATGCCAGATGAATATCCAGGTAGAAATGTCTTGGAAGTTGCCAGAAATGCTGGTTCAGAAATTGGAAAAGAGGTAAGACATGTGCATAGAGGTCATAGTTGAAACTATGTGAGGAATCAACTAGATCATGGAGAAAAGGAGAGGAGAGAAGAGGAGAGGAGAGGAGAGGAGAGGAGAGGAGAGGAGAGGAGAGGAGAGGAGAGGAGAGGAGAGGAGAGGAGAGGAGAAGAGAGGAGAGGAGAGGAGAGGAGAGGAAGGGAAGAGAGAAAGTTCAGATCATTGGGGAACAAATATGATATAATATAGGGAAAAGAACAAAAAGCCAGTGAACTTGACTTGAGTAAAGTCAAACAAGTAATAAGAAGCAGAGTTAGAATTTCAACTCAAGTACTCTGCTGTAGAATCCAGTATTTTCCAGTACACTACCCTACAGTGCTACCTCCTGTTGTACAAAGAATTGGGCTAGGAATAAGAAAAACCAGTTCAAATCTGAGGTCTTCCACTAGTCAGTTTTGTGTGACCTTAGAAAGACACTTTTCTCTCTGGGTCTTACTTTCCCCACTTTTAGTACTGGGTGAAAAAGTGTTGAACTTCTAAATTTTTCCCAGTTCTAATAGTTTATGATTATATGACATGAAAAATAAACCCTAAGAAGTTACTCATAGCTTCATCTAGCTTTGATTCCGAAATATGTTGAATATTTGCTGAATCTAATGAGAACTGTTTAATATGACCTTCTTTTTACGATAATATTTTTCATTTGCAAAGTGTTTGGTGACTTTGCACGTTATATAACATTTGATCTTCACACAGCACTTTGCTGATAAAAATTTAACAACTGACTCCAAAAAACAAAACCAATATCCTCAATATATTTTGGTTTAATCTACTTAATTAACATTTTCTCTATCACCTTCTTAAGCCTAAAAAATCAACAACAGCAAAAACCAAACACTGATCTTTAGCATTTGTAGATTTTGAGGGCGTAAAAGCTTCTAAAAATTTAGCTATCAGCTCTGAGAAGCCAAGCTGACTCCAGCACTTCTGTATGGTAGGAAGGACATTTTACAATTACCCTAAGGATCTCAAAGGTTAAGTAATTTGCCGGAGCATGACCATGTAGTTAATGAAATGATTGGATTAGGTCTAGAACCAAGAGTTTCTGATTTCTTGACAGTTTCCACTATAACCCACTGCCTCCCCTGCTTGCTAGAGTGCTTTGCTCTCTCCATACTGAAAGGAAGTAGCTACAATGGAGTAATAGAAACTGAAATGGTCTTTGATTTAGAAGACAATGTTCATATCCCAGCTCTGCCACCTTACATAGGACTTTGGACAAGTCACTTTCCTTCTCTGAGATACAGTTTTTTTTCCTTCCTAAAATGAGGAGTTTCTGCTCTCCAAGGTCTCCCCTACTTCTAACATTTTATGATTCTATGATTGTCAACAAGCATGTATTAAGCATATATTATGCCAGACTTGGTACAAAGCAAAAGTAAGACACTCCCTGCTCTGAAAAAACTCATTGGGCATAACAGGAATAAATACTTGTATAGCACCTACTATGTGCTAAGGGCTTTTTACAAGTATTCTCTCATTGAATCTTCACTACAACCCTTTGAAATTAGTACTGTTATTATCCTCACTATACAGTTAAGGAAAATGAGGTAGAAGATTAGTGATGCCCAGGGTTACACAGCTAGTAGATGTTAAAAGTCAGATTGGAACCCAGATCTTCCTAATTCCAGTCCCAGAACTCTATTGTACCACCAACTGCCTTCCTAATGGAGAAGATTACATGCAGACCACAAAGTATTATTGTTCAGCCATTTTTCAGTCATGTTCCAACACGTCATGACCCCATTTGGGGTTTTCTTGGCAAAGATACTAGAGTGGTTGGCCATTTTCTTCTCGTAAAAAAAATGTACAAATGAGATATAAAGGAAAAACTGGAGATAAGCAAAAAGGGAAAGCACTAGTATTAAGGGGAATCCAGGAAAACTTCTTAAAGAAAGTAGAATAGTAACTGAGACTTGAAGCCAAGAAAGCCAGGCAGTAGAAACAAAGAGGGAAAAGATGCCAGACATGAAAGACAGCCAGTAAAAATGAACAATCAGGAGATGGAACATCTTGTGAAAGAACAGCAAGAAGGCAAGTGTCACTGGATCTCAGAATACATGGAGTAAGATATAATTAGAATGGGGGCGGCTAGGTGGTACAGTGAGTAGAGCACTGGCCCTGGAGTCAGGAGTATCTGAGTTCAAATCCGGCCTCAGACGCTTAACACAAAAAACCAGCCGTGTGACCTTGGGCAAGTCACTTAACCCCAAATGCCCTCCAAAAAGCAAAAAAAAAAAAAAGATATAATTAGAATGGAAAGGCAGAAAGGTGCCAAGCTGTGAAGGCCTCTGAGTGCTAAACAAATGATTCTATACTTGATCCTGGAGGCAATAGGGAACCACTGGAGCTTAATGAATCTGAGAGTGACATGTTTAGAGCTGCACTTTAGGAAAATTACTTTGATAACTGTGTGAAAAAGGGACTAGACTTCGAGAGACTTGGAGCAAGAAGACCAACCAGCAAGCATCTGCAATAATCCAGGTGGGAGGTTTTGAGGGCCTGCATCAGGATGACAGCAATGTCAGAAGAGGGAAGAGGGCATAAGGGAGAGATGTTACAAAGGTGGAATTGAGAGGACTTGACGTGAGGGAGCAACAGCTTGAGACTGAAAGGCCCTAGAAAGAAAATCCTGTAATTCTTCCTTTACTGTGGTTCTAACCTTTTTCTTTCTTGAAACAAAGAAAAATCACCTAATGTTCTAGGACTGAAGAGTTATTAGTCCTTAACTCCTAAATCCAGATCCTTCAGATGGCATTAGAATGAACTTCTCTCAAGTCAGATGTAACCCCTAAGACTATACAAACAAGAACAGCCTTCACATGTGCCAGCTAGGAAAAATCTGAGAAATTTTCCACAATCATATCTTCTCAGAACCTTTCTAGTAGATGCAGGTAGACTGCCCCCAATATGTAGCATGGAGGTGTCATTCTGTGCCTCAAAGGGAGGCAAAATAGATACCTCTATCTGCTATCTTCCATCCTTCTCCAAGGGAGATAACTTCTGTGACAAGGGGAAGCAAAAGGTTGGGGCCAGGAGCTTGGCCATTTGCTCTCCTCAAAGGGTGGGGTTACTAAGCTAGAATTGTATATTGGATATTATAAGTCAGATAATGTTTTTGTGTTCAAACTTCTGATTACTATTTATTAATAAGGGGAACAGGAGGACTCCAAGCTTCATATCCATAGTTGGACACTTCCTACCAAATACCTTTTCCACAATGAATGCACATAGCCAATAACAGTAAGCCCATTTATCCAAGTTGATAGCAAAACAGAAATCAGAGAAAATATATATGTCAGAATATGTACCAGGCAATACCAAATGAAGGAGCTATCTCATTTGGAGTGAGATGACTCAGCTACACTGAGAAAGAGTCTCAGATCTCACGAAAGGGGAAATTTCCCAAAGGCTCTAGTGTAGTAAGCTAGAGATAGGGACATGATGTAGACTGCTAACTCCTTTCATGTTGGCATTTTCTCCAAGTCTTATTCTTCCTTCAGCTACCTGAGATAGGATTGATGTCATACATCTTCTCTCTTAAAACCATAAGTGCCCAAAGCAACTGCAGAGCCAAAAGAGACTGAAGAATATGATGAGACTCTAGAGCAGGGGTGGAGAGCCTGCAGCTTTGAGGCCACATGCAGCCCTCTTGGTCCTCAAGTGAGGCCTTTTGACTTGAAATAAGGCACTTGAGGACTTAGAGGGTCATATGAGGCTTTGAGGCCACATGTCTCTCCTCTCTTCTCTAGAGCTTGAAAAGACCAAATGTCTTTTTTCTCATGCTCTTGCCTACTCTATCTCATACCCTCACTAGGTCCAGGGTATTGATCTCCACCAATAAGGAGAATCCTATGCCAATGGATTTCAGGATTCAGGTAAGTGCAGCAAAGAGTACAGTCATTCTCCCATTAGCCTAGGATTCTATCTATGCCAGACTTGTGTCCCATCAGTCTTTACCCTGCCAAAGACTTGTCCTGTCAGACTGCCTTCTAGGGTTAGTCTCAGATTATAAGAGGGGAGGGGTCAGAATCTGAGAATTTTGTCATGGTATAGTCACAGAATCAAAAGATCTCAAAGTTGGAATTCATATAATCAAAATTATATCTGAGTAAAAATCCCCAATAAGTGGTCATCCAGTTTCTCTTTGAAGACCTTCAGTTAAGAAGAGGCCCTCTAGACTTCTGGGGGCAGAGCCAAGATGGTGGCATAGAAGCAGCAAAGTTTTGCAGCTCCCACAGAGCCACCCTAAATACCCATAAAATATGACTTTAAACAAATTTTAGGGCTCCCAAACTCACAAAAATACAGAAAACACATCTCTCGCTGAAGGCAGCTTGGCAAGAGGGGCTCATTGTGGTAGGCTGGGAGCCAAGGCCAGCCCAGCCCAAAACCGAAACCATGGCCAGGCCCCAGGGTGGACAGGAGGAGCCAAGACTCCCAAGCCACAGTGGGAGTCCACCAGAGAGCAGATCTACAGTACCTGGAGAAATCTCCACATCTATCAAGCCAAGAAGGATTTAAAGGATTAGAGAAAGGTCAGTGAAAGTCAAGCTTTCAAGCTAAATTTG